>JAOVYW010074509.1:0-16041 GCA_025775045.1 Hiodon tergisus | reverse complement strand
CAGTGACTAAACTACACCAACACCACTGTGACTTGTTGTATCTATTACACCAGTGACTAAACTACACCAACACCACTCTAACTGGCTGCATCTGCCACCACCACCACGTTGGCAGCAGCTATGTCCCGAGATCTTGCGGGAGGGCTCACGTTCTTTAATAAGCACACAGGGTAATGAATGTTTTCCCGGGCTGAAAGGAAAAGAAGAAGAAGCTCAGTGGTCTCTAACCCGCCCCCAATTCCCCCAACCACAGCGCCATCTGCCTTCGCCGCTGCTAGAAAATTACAGAGTGGCACTTCTCAAGACCTTCTTTCAAAGTGATCACCTTAAACACACACACGCAAACGCACAAACGCACACGCACACACACACACATGTAAACACACACACGCGCGCACACACAGCCCTTAGACAATCTATATAGCAGTCTGACAGGTATTACTAGGATCAAATGTCTCTTTGGTCTGTCAGTTGTTGGACAATAAAAGCACTGTCTACCAAAACAAGTCACTGTCTCCCAAACACAGTTTTAAAATATTTCTGTGACGTCAGCAGCCACCCTATATTCACAGTAAAAAAATGTAACACCTCAAAGGAAAAATGTATTAAGAGCAGAACTAGAATGAATAAATGAATTCTCATTAATCCATATACAAATAGGTATCAGTCATATCTCTAGTAAATAATAAAAGTAAACTGACTGAAACTAAAGTTACAGATTCTAATGCACTGCAAATATACTGATTAAACGATCTATTACTAAGACAGAAACCAAGAGCAGACACAGAGCCCACGTACACATGCAGAGTAGCTGACAGACAGACTGTGTGGAATCCCTCCTGCTGTCCCCAGAAAAACCCCAGAAGTGGTCAGACCCTCTGTCTATCAACTCTCCCCGGTACACAGTGCCCCCCACTGTAGGTGGTCTCCAGGCCCAGAGGTTGGGCCCCCCGCAGGGACGCATGCTTCAGAGCAGAAGCCTAACTAAGAGAAGTATCTGAATTAAGCACACAGCCGGCTCCCTAGCTGCACATACTGTGACAAAGAAGAGGATCATGCTATATAGTGGTTCTGACAAAGATGTCTTGGCCACGTTGCTAGGTTTCCAGTATTTTATTTTCCATGACATGTAACTTTTTTTTTTTTTTCATTTTCCGTTGGGTAGGAACCCTGTTCCGTCTCAAGCAGGCTATTGGTGATTTAATTGAATGAACACATATTAACGTCTCATATTATTCTCACCAGGCTAAACTAGTTATCTAGAATGTATGTATCAGTTCATGCTGTGGCTAGTGTAAATGGAATAATGTGTAAATGGGAAAAAAGCGGTGAAACTGATTAATTTACTTACGAGTGAACTCCCATTGGCATGAAACCAAACGTCACACCCCTACCTTGGCTAGGAGGCCTTCGTGTCTGGTTTCGTGCCAAATTAATTTCAAGTTTGACACTTCTGTCAGTGTTTATACGATATGGGGAAGGGAAACCTCCGCCATACAGTTCTAGTGGGCTTTCAAGCAGCTTTTACAGCTAAGTCTTCCTACAGATATACTTGGCTTGTATCACTACGTTATTCATTCGCTTCGGGAATGCCCTCACACACATGGCAATGTATACGGCAAGAAGCCCTTGAGGTTACACACCAGTACCTAATCAAGTTTGGCTGAGGGGCGGATTTACTAAACAAAGCATGTGATGAATATTCAGTTGAATGCGTAAATATTGCTTATTTTGCATTGGCCACCATGGTGCATATTTCCATGGCGATCACAACACTCACTGGTGTAAATCAGAATAAGCCAGACAATACAACATCATCATCACCCGTAGTATTCACAGATGCACATTGATGAGAGAAACTCCTACACGGGACAAAGGGAAATTACATAAAACCGCCAACAAAAGTCTTAAGTGGCATTCCTGTACAACAGTTTCATTTTCTACCTGTTTCATACCACTTCAGACACAGAGTAAATGTACCACAAAAGAAGGAACACAGGCTCAGACTTCTGGATAGGATGTTTATTTAAAGCTATTAAAATATCTCCTCAACACCGCCAAATGTTTTGTTCCATATGCATTTGTCATTGTGGAATTTAGACCGTATCACAATGATCTGACCATGTTTTTGATCGAATCAAAATGGCAAACCCCACCTTACAACTAATTTGTCTGGGTTTCCCTCATGAAATACGAACCAAATTCACACCTATCTGATGGACAGCCTTCGGTGTTAGGTGTCACACCGAGGGGAAAAATCTAGTTTAAATGTGTATACATATAAATATATTATGTGCACGCACACACATAATTAGTTCTGAACGACTCTTAAATTACTTGTGTTGATTAGAAGAAGCAGCTCTAGTTAATTAAAGGGTTGGAAATCCTTGTCATATAGTGAATGTGTCTGCATTAGCAGTGCAGGCTCAGACATGTCGAGGTACCAAGTTTATCTCCACAGCGTGGGTATAGGTCAGTAAGTGTTCAAAAGGCTTCAAAAGGGCCATACAGCTAGTGGCCAAGCACCGTAAGAGGGACTGTTCTCTCCAACAAAAGGAAAATGAGGACAAGGATGCTTGCCATTAACAATACCTTTAGCAGAAGTACTTCTAAAGCCTTAACTCTTTGTGCTTGATTTCTGATAAATGGCTTCAGTTGATGCGTTTGTCATTTCAATTTACTTAACAGTACTAATACTTTAAGCATACAGTAAAAAACAAAAACACATTTTTACATGCTTGGAATTCTTAAACCACTGTATATGGCAGCACTTAATCAACCTTTTACATTGACATCCTTTACATTGGCTTCTCTCTCCAGGAGCTTTTAACTTGAGTGTAACTGAAAGTACAGAAATACTCCATAGGGGGCAGTGTTTCAAACAAATCCACCTCACTTCAAACCAGATGAAAGCGGCTCAGTCAGTGTCCGTCCGTTCCGCCCGTGGGCGGCGCCGCCCCGATAGCCAGGCAGTCTTGGTGCCACAGGAGCTCTGCCAAAGTATTTAAAAGGGGGGCTACTTCCCCCAGGCCGCTGCCTGATTCGCCCCCAATTCGGAGCACAGGTATACCCTTCATCTCCTGGAACTTTGTGACCTCTATCTCCGTCACATCTGTGTGCATAAACAGGTCGAATCTGGAGATTCCGTCAAGGATGAACATCAAGAGCACCATAATTATCATTATTTAATTATGTATTAATATTCCCTTGTAAATATACAAAAACAAAATACTGCAATACATACATACATACATACATACATATATATATATATATATACACACAGTACTGTGCAAAAGTCTTAGACACCCTAGATTTTTAACACAAATGTAGTCTTTCAAGTTTATTTTTTGTGTTCTGCATTAGTGTGTCAGTAGAAAAAAATATTTTTAGAAATCAAAACATTCATTTTCTGAACAAGGAATTCTGCCACAGATGGTATAGTATTTATTTTACATTTAGAATTATTTGAAAGCATCTTCACTTTACAGAATTAAATTTTACATGTGCCTAAAGACTTTTGCACAGTACTATATACATTTGCAAAGTACTATATATATATATATATATATATATATACACACACAGAACATATGTTGAATCTATTGCAATGTTTTCCACTGAGACAGTGAAATGCTGACACTACAATACAAAACACTTAGTTTGTCAAATATTCCCACACTGAGGTTCCACGCCATTACGAAGGATACTTGGTGCCCACCACCAACTTTACAATACTGTTCGAGGGATCAGTGCCCCGCGCTATCTGATTGGATAGGTCATCGAAGGAGGAGTGGTCTGTGAAGGAGAAGAGGAAGAGAATGGCATCCACCTGCTCCTTACATGACTGAAGGGAAAAGAAGCGGGGGGGGGGGGCAGAATAGAAGTAAATGAAGTCAAAATGGAAGTAAATCTGTCATCGCATTTGGGAGTTTTTAACAATTGTAAACTGGACTATAAAGGTATCCATAAGGTCTACGTGGTCTGCGTACCGGCAGCAGGTGGTCAAATCGGCGCAGGGCATTGTCACCACAGTCCCACAGCTGGAAGCGGAAGAAAAGCACCCTACCGCTCTCCCTCAGCTTCACCGGCCAGTGCACCACTGTGGTCTCAACTCCTGCAGGGCGAGACACGGTGCTCTGCACTCACAATCACAACACAGACACCCCCAAACTCCCACCTGAGAGGAATCCGAGCCCAAAGTAACACAGCCAACTGCATCTTTTGGCTATTTGACTTTACACAGACACTTGAAATTCTAAGACTTTTTTTCGTAAGTAGTTAAATCATTAGCAGACCTTTGTCAACGGAGCCAATGCCAACACAGAAAAGGAAGGCTGATGACATAGGAAATATTAAATTCTAAATTACTGAACAACCATTATTTGTTTAACGTAATGTGCTTTAATTTAACCATCCATTCACCTGTAGTTTCGTAGTGTGCGTTGGGAATATCTAGACCAGCAAGGCGGGCAGCAAGGGAGGTCTTCCCTACACCACTTTTCCCTGAAATAAAGACTTTGTAGCGGACTGTGTCCACGTTCACATGAGGGGAGAGCACTGGGGCTTCCAATAGACCTAAAAAAAGAAAGATTTAAATTGTTACTTACTGATAAAGTAACGTAATGTCATACTGATAAGAGGTGCCAACAGTGAATGGACTAGGTGCCAAAAACGTATTATGCATTTTCAAACACACAAAGCTGCCTTTCTATTCTACAATGTTTATTTACTCATTCAGAATCATATGCCGCTTCCTCAACAAGGAACTGACTATACCACATAAGGTGAAACGGTGGTCAAAAGGATGGCTAGGATTATAAGAATGCAACGAACTAAAACTACACGTACCGAAGCGCCTGCGCTGCTTTTTGTGTTGTATCCTGTCGAAGAACTCCCTGCTCTCCGCAGTGCAGTGCCAATCGATCTGCACGACTTTCCCAGGGGACAGTGGCAGTGTCATAACCACACTAGTCCAGGTACCCCCCTTTAAAGTTCACAAAACTGCTGTCAGTATGTTCATAGCAGCAACAATCAACGTTCACTTTAGGAGAAAATGTATTTCGTAACTGGGGTATGCCAATGGATTATTAAAATACAGTGCTTTATTTTTGCAACCCTTCGTCTACAAGGCGGTACAGTCTACAGAGTTGCGGTGGAGTGTTAGGGGTTAACAAAATGCAATATGACGTTTATACTCAATATAAGCTACTTAGTGTTTTGTAAATTATGCAATCTATAGATGTAGGTACACTCCACCGGGGAATTTCATTATATATTTCCGTGTACTCGTAGAAACCGCAGTGGCAAACAAGGAAAAAATGTTAAAATGAATTACAAATGCATAGCAAAACTCAACAACACATAAGTCTAAAGCATTTTACGGACCGTTGCAAGACAATGACGATGGCGTAATAGGAAAACGACTCTAGTTTTGAGTTAAACTGAGAACTGTTCGATTTATCTAATTCGAAAATTGATTGAAAGCGTTGGCAAAATTAGAAAGCGGTATCTTGCTCACTGCCATCAACACCGGTCGGCGCTTTCCTTTGACCTCATCATTACGCGTCTTTGCAATTTGTCTTGTTAAAGAGACCGACTAACGTGCAACATTTTAGCAGTAGAAGTTTATGTGCAATGAAAACCATAGTAAATGACATTAAGGAAAACTGATCCAGAGTAATCCGAAATTTAACTAAAGATAAGTAAACTAACGTAAAGGATGAAATACTTTTGCCGTGTACGTACGTAGTGAATGAATTTGTCTAGCAGCGGCAGAGGAAAACTGCCTCCCATTAAATCCATGTAAAAATATTTTTGCACTTGAGAAGGCCTGCGTGGGTTATTTTTAATAATATAAATTGAGTAAATAAACTCGGCTCAGTTAAAATTACATTAATGAAAAAAATGTAATGTTTAAAAATTAAGAAACTTGTCTTACAAGTACACAAAAAGTACTTGAACTTACAGGGAAGTTAACGTCGTTTTGCACATTTTACATCAATGTCAACATGGAAATTTCAATTCATTTTATTAACTTTTTAGAACATGCATTATACAATGTCTTATTTATCATTTCAAACCCATACAGAACAGTTTTACAAAGCGGCAGCAACATGGAGGAGATGCTAAATCTTAAGTCATTCGCCACACTCCAGATAACCTGAAAAATACAAAATGAATAAATTATTAGCTGTAATAAAAGAACATTTGTATGATGTTGTGATTATCTGTCACTGGCCACCAGATTGTTTATGGAAACTTTGTCCATGCTGAAATTGGTTCACTAGCTAAAAGTAGCTAAAGTTGGACCATCACTTTTATTGTTTAAAAACATGTCCTTTGAACACGTCAGCCATGACTTTGATCCGGTCAACCTTACGCACTAAGGTTTAAACACTGTATAAGAAAGGAGAAAAATCCATCAACACAATCCCAAGGAGCTACCTGTCAGTGGTCGAGTGTGGTCACATCACCCTTGTGTGAGGACAGGACAGAAATCCATGCCTCTCTGTCCAAGCTGATTGACACACAAATCCATGAACAGATTATCACCAAAAAGCAGTTGCAATGCATGGTTTGAACATTAAAAAATAAAATTTTATTTAAGTTATAGTCGGCATTAAACGAGCAAATGACTTCTGCTCCAAACCTCAAAGTTAGGACTCACTCATATGTAGTCCTTGCAGTGGAGAGGTTAGAATAACACGTTTCTAAAGCTGGAGGGCCTTCGGTGGATACAAGCAGACCACCAGCATCTGGCCGTTACCTGGTGTGAGCAACGAGAACGTAGGCAGTGGGTGCCTTGGTGTGATTCTCAGAGAGGCGTAGCAGGAAAGAGTGGGCCGGCAGCTCCTGGGCTTGCGTCTTCAGCTGCTCCACCTGGACAGGAGCAGGAAATGGGGCGTAGTCCAGCACTCGAAATCGCTCCGCCCTGCAGGTTAGACAGGAGCAGATGGGGAGGCTTACACAGTTCTGCAGGGGAACATACCAAAGGTTTCACTTTCATACCCACTTGTCTCATCACTACAGTTCCCATCACCACACGGACGAGAAAGCACATCTAGCTTCCTCCAATCCTAGCCTCCCGTCTTTTCCAGACTGCAGGCTATAAGGCTCGCAGTATAAGGCTCTACAAAAGGTTCACCAGTGATTAGAGGGAAGGCACATCTCGACATTGCTGCCCGTCTGCAGACGCCCAGAAAAGCCAACAGCTGTCGCTGGTTAGCTACAAGCTAAGAGAAAACATTCTGAATCCCTCCCATCCACGTGGTCAACCCTTTCTCCACCGTAAGAACTGTAGCACTTCATACTCCCTGGATGACAGGAGCAGCAGATCACTAAACAGGTGCAGGTAGATGTCCCTGAACGAGACCCTAGAGCCCCTACTCGGACATTCCTTCAGCAGTTGTCGCAGGGCACCCTTCTGTATCAGGTAGCGCCCTCTGCTGACAAAGGGGATAGACTGCAGTACAAAGAGAAGATGGGGGGGGGGGGGAAATCAGGAAGGAACTGAACAAATAACCGTAAAAAATGTCTTTAAACGCAATACTTTTTTTAAATTAAAGTAGTATTAAACAATGTGCCCAGCCTTAAATTTTGAGGGCAAGACTCTCAGGAGAGCTCACAGAAAGAGTAAGCGGAAGCCAAGACTGGGAAGCACCTTGACATGTTTAAAATCAATCAGCTTCTCCAAGCGCACCAGTTCTTCTGTTCTTTTCATGCAGCGAACCCCATCATTGCACTCCATCAGTATCTGGACCAGACAAGGTGCAGAACTGTTCACACACATTGCCGAAGCCTTCTCTAGGGCCACAAGTGCATGGACCCCATTAACGTACCTATGACACACACTGTCCGAATTAAAACTGCCTGGCATACCTGGTGTACAGCCGATATGGCTTCCTTCAGAGAAACAGCAGAGTCTGAGTTGGATGGCATCAGCTTCAAGATGTTCTGAAAAGGGAAAACTTCAAAACATACCTCTTGCATTCATACAAAAAACCCCCACTCATCACGCATTCTGAGAACCGAAGAAAAACCCCAATGCTACAAACACACAGGCCCAATTGTGAACACCAAGCCACACCTCCAGAATGATACGCAGCCGTGTGATTCTCTGGAAGGGAAGGACTAGGAAGGACTTGAGGCTCTGCCTTTGGCACACAGGAGCCTTCTCCAGCTTCTTCAGAACGTGAAGAAACTCCCGGTTCTCCTGCCTGCGGAGTAGGAGGAGAGAAGCCCTAACTGAAGTGCAGCTGAGGCTGTGAAGCTCGTTCTCTCGATTCGGAACAGGGTGGCACAGAAACGGGCAGTGACTGACGTTAGGCGGCTGACAAGTGCCTCCTGGTACATCATGTTGGTGATGTAGGGCACGTAGACACGGCGCAGCTCGGCGTGGTGACGCAGCACAAGGTCGCCCACCTGTCGGATCACAATGCTTTCCCCCAGGCGTGTCTCGAGGTCCATCAGGAACCTGAAGACAAATACATTTGTACAGCTTGAAACCAAGCTAAATAAAATCCCATGAGGCTTAACTATGCAACAGTAAAATTCAATTGCTAAGCCTTGGTCATAACACTGAAGGGACTATTATTACCTCTCACTGAACTTCTTGACATCAGCAAGGTTGGAGAACAGTACGTGGTGCTCCACTTTGGGCAGGGTCAATTTCAGCTTCTCTGACCCCAGAAAGTGACTCACTGCCACCAGAAGGCTCTTCAGGTAGGACGCCTCTGATCCAATTAGCTCAAACATGGCCTGGCAGAACAAAAGCAAGAGTGGCCCTCTGTCCCTACTCCCACTCCCATTCCTTCCTCCTTCAAAGCACCACATTTTCAGCAGTACATGCTCTTGGCACCTGACCCACCTCCTGCAGGCATCTCTCCTTGGGGGTCAACTTGTCCTGAAGGCCACGCTCTCGAACCGCAGGCAGGTCCTGCCACAGGAGGCAGCGGCTGTCCTGGAGGAGCCTGGGCACAGAGGAGGGGCAGGAGAAGGGTGGAGTCTCCTGTGTGGGGGCAGGTGAGGACAATAGCCCTTCAAGGCGCATGGTGGCCACCAACTCTGACAGACCGCCCCCCTGCATCCTGTGCAGCTCTGTCCTCACACACTCAAGCCAGTAATCCTGGTAGAGAGGCACTGTGTGTAGGGAGAGGAGGGGAGAGAGCCATCACCGAGCAGAAAAAGGAAAAGAACCAACATTTAACGTATACAAAATAATCCCACATTAATAATGCTTGTACCGTAAACAGAGATGGCTTACAATTATGAATATACTTTGAATTAATGGAACTTTCCAATGTCTCTTTGCTATTCTCCCCATTCTTCTCAGGCGTATCCCTGAAGAGAAATTAAAACGTAGACACTTTCCAGCATTGATCTCATCAAGCAGCATTAGACAAACCAAAGACTCAATTGAAGCTTCAAACCCTGGGTCTCCTGAGATGTCCTGATGGGCTCTAGTTTGGGATGAGGGTGCAGATGCCGCCTGGTCCTGATCTGGCGATGTGACGGAGGGCTGGGGGACAGGAGAGACGACACCAGGGGCCCCACCCCACACCTTCTGAGAGGCAACAGACCTCAGGGCTGCGGCAATACCCCCAGCAGGGCTATACAGTGCCTCTGTTGGAGTGGTATGGAAAGGGAGGAGGACAGAGTTATGAGTGCAACCACAGGAACATCCTTTTCAACCCCCAGGCTATTATGCGTACCCATAAGGTCTTCGCAATTTCCTCTTCCTTCTTTTATGGCTAGATTGCGCAACCCAGTTGCTTGCCGTTGATCTACCCCGTCCAAGAAAACTGCCATCTTCCTCTCTGTCACAGCTGGAATCTGCTCTGCCAGGGGATGGCCACGGAGGTCAGAGTCGTTGCTGGTACTGGACGTTTTCCTTTCACCCTTGGCTGTAACCAGGCCTTTTACCCGACTGCGTGACTTTGACGCCCCCTGCTGGCTATAGGCCAGAATAGTCTGTGGGCTCAGGGCTGGTGGACTTCTGTGTGTTCTGGAGAGCTGTTCCATCACTAACAAAACCACACAGGGAAAATAACAAAAGTAAACAGGCATTTGTGCAAACACACATACATTGGCGGTCTTTTACAAAATTAACCTGTCTGAGCAATGTACTTGCATTTAAAAAACCAATATACAACCATTGTATAAAACCTCGAGGATCTTATTGGCGAAAACGATAAACGTGGAAAAATGTATTCGTGCTAGCAATGTTGGTGCTTGCAGGTTTACACTTGCGCAACAGGTGGTAGTTAGGCAAGCTTCAGTTTTAGAAGGCTTTAGGTCAATAGTACACAAAAAGTGTATCTTGTTCGCTTGTAATTTGCCCCCGACTCACTATATTAACGGTTTATCCAATGTTCCCTAGTTTTCGCCGAAAACACCTGACCCCTGCAGTAAGGTAAATTCTATTTTGGCGATTCTTTTTCCTGCATTTTCACGCGTCTTTTCAAACGCTCCAAACTATTCCAATGAAAAGGTGTAGACTCCAAAATTTGACACCCGTTTTAAGTTAGAGTGAAATGTTTTTCAGTTCATACCTCCGTTTTCTGCCCAACGCAAACTGCATTACTTCAGTATCCACAATTCTATAAGCAACGAACAGGTCAAGGGATGCAGGTTGTTTGCATTGTTAATTAGTTAATTGATTACTTATCCATTTGGAGAACATAATCCGCTACGATCTCGTCATTGAGATATTCGTATATTTTCACGTATTGTTAATTAATTATCCTATGTACTCGATAATGCATGGTAGTATAGTAATAATAATAATGAGAGAGGAATTATAAAAGTGCGCTTTCTGTAAATTTATGTAACGGTGCACAGCATTATATTATGCAGATAATAATTCAGCAGACATGCAGTACTGAAATTCTGACCTGTTTCGTTTTTAGTCGCCTGAGAGGGTGGCCACTTAATTGGAACTCTTCTCATTCCCCGAAATTATGAGTAGTGCTACTGCCAACATGGTTAATCTCATTGTGCATCCTTTGAGGTGATCAGGGGTTTTTCTGATGCTCCGGTTCTGAGTACAGAGCCACAACTCCATATTGCTGCAGTTTTCCAGAATCCGTTCGTAATCGTGAATAATTTACTTATTATTAAATTCATATTATCATCATTTATGTGGGGCTTTCCACCCTCTTCCCAGTAATGACAATTTTAATATAATTTGCAATACCAAGGTATGTTTGGATATTTGTAAAATAGGCCTATAGTTATATAAACCTGGTTTATTGGACCAAGCCAATGCCTCGTTGGCTCTAAACGTTGCGGTTCGGATAGGAATTCGGTATTGTATGATGTTAGAGAGCGACTTGTGGCCATAAAATCAAGGCATATATTAAAACCGGTGCAGATCCACTGTTTTTATTTGTTCTTGATCGTTCAGTTTATTATTTAAAATAAAAATGCCCGTTCGTTGTTCAGTTTTGCAAGAAATATTATTATATTTAATATTTAACTAATTATTAAATATTATTATTGGATTACATTTGAATACTTACTATAGCCAGTCACAGTATTCAGCACTTTTTCAAATTAGTGCTCAATGCCCCTCGTTTTCCACCAAAATAGAAATATGATAATAGAGTTTAGATCAAAATCAAGATGTTCATGGACCTGGCAACACTGGTAGGAAATATGTTTGATGTACGGAATGGAATCAAACGCATCATTTACTCGTCCATTGAGCTGCGTGTTATAATAGTTGTAGTGACGTTGCTCAAAAAGGATAGTCCATCTAAACAGAAGCAGACCCTCAATACTGTGGAATGATTTCACTTAATCGCTTTGTGAGTATTTATTCCGGGATTAAGCTGGTGCCTCGCCGAAAGAACACAGATGACCGCAGTGGAAGTTGCGTGGATGAAAAGATACGTAAGTTCTCACAAATGGTGGTATGACTGGACTAGCGTATGCAGGGCTGTTTTGAATTAGAAGATGTATGTACAAAAGCGGAATTATGCTAGGTTTGGATTATGCCGTTTTCAATGGGGCTTAATTTTACCAAATAAAATGGTAAACATTTTTTAATTGTTTACTACGAGAGCATAAGTGCTGTATTCTCAAAATACCCAGTGTTGGTTTTCTTTCTTAAGGTAAAGTAACTGAAAATTCACGTAAACTGAAGATAATAAAATAACGTAAACCTGTAAGCTTGGAATGAAACCGGTTAAAAACATTTATATAAACTCAAGAATCAGCATTTTAAAATATAACCAATTTTATTTGATCAAACTTAATTCAAATAGCCTGAAATTTGTCAATATATAACCAAGTAGTTAAAAAAAAAAAAATAGAACAAACTAATGACAGAATGACAACGACTATAAATGACTCAACAGCTGAGCGAGGGAATCTGAACCGAAGATGAAGGATGACAAAAACGGTACACGATGCAAACACGGAGGGAAAAAAAAAAACCTGAATTTATGGAGTCCCAGCAAAAAAAAAAAAAAAAAAAAGTCCCTGGCAGAAAAATGATCCACATTTATGAAAAATAAAAAAACAAAATCGAAAATGAAAACACTGCAAGTCTTGCTTCTGCTTTGAACCAGAAGTTTCCCCAACAACATGTTATAGAGGTCAGATTCCCGATGTCCGCATGCCGTTTCAATGCTGTTCCATATACTAACTTCTGCTTGACATCCCTGACCGGTCACAACAATCCAGAATATCAGAAATTGCAGACAAAATGAGAATTAACAAAACTAAAAAGATGAATCACTTGATAAGCAACATATTCTGTACTGTAAAACACAGAATTATTCTAATTCTCCAGTCTTGACAAAAATCCTGTAATACATGACTGATCAACTTAATGAAGGAGTGAACAAATGGATAAATGAATGAATAATCGCATATGTTCATATATTGGCAGAAAATGAAACCGATTGCTCTTCAGGCCTGGCAATAGAGTTTTTTTGTTTTTTTGTGTACATTTTTCTGAACTAGCACATAACATTGCTGTGGCATTGCAGCAAAGTTATGAAAACCTTACTTTAACAACATTTTATTTTTAAATTTTTTTGTTTATCTGTTTAATAGACCAGGCCTTTAGATTTCCTCCAAACGAACCCCTTTTTCTCCCGATGCATCTGCTAATTAAATATATTTGTGAGGGTTCAGCAGCTGTTATCCACTGAGAAAATGTGAAATCGATGACCAGGGCAGAGAAGCCTTGATATGATGAACAACGCCTCATCACATTCAAAGATCAACCCTTTCCTTCAGCGTATTAAACCTTTTTGTATTTAAATGGTCCCTTCTGGTGTCCTTTTCGCAGATATCTGAATCAGGACCAATCACTGATAAAAGATGTGACAGTCAAATGAGCAAAGTGTTCCTTTGTTCTTCAACCTATGAATCTATGAACTCCATGGATCAAATGGGGTAGCGGGTCTGGCTCAGCGTAACCAAATCTTCCACCTTGAAGTTCCCTTTGGACCATCCGAATACACCCAATGCACTATGGTCACAACAGCCTGTGGCTGACTTCATTCAGGTTAAAGCTGTATCCACTCCATGTCATCATATCTTCCATTTGGCAGCATGCAAGTTCCATTTCATAGACATGGACGAAGATTTTTGACATTTTGTTCCTCCCCACTGGAAACCAGAACTTGCTTCGGAATTGAATGAGGGAAACTTATGCTTATGCTATGAAAAAATCCATATAAAATAACCTGGAACCTCAAAAAACGCGCCTGATTCAAAAACGTCTCACAGTAAAACATCTGTCTGTCAGTCAACCTACATGCAAACTTCAAAACACATACCCTTAAGATGGGCAAAAAAAATCTCTCAAATCTTATCCCTACCGTCCATACATTGTCCATTAAATAGTCATGGTGCCTGCATTCACCTCTTGACACTCCAATGAAGGGTTGAAGGGCATGGGGCTCAGGTCAGAGGTGAAGGTCTGGATTAAGGTTCAAGGTACAACTGTGCAGTTGAGGGTGAAGGCCTTAGGCTCCTTCCAGCAGGGCTCCCACAAAAAGCTATCAGGATCTTGGGGGCACAGTGATCTTGCGAGCCAGCAGCATCAACAGGGCCAACTCCAAGTTCCCCTGGGCCTGCTCTAGGGCGTCGGCAGCCTCCTCGGCCGAGAATCCTGCTGCCTGGATTCTCTGGATGTGTGCTGCTGGAAACTGCTCCGACAGAGGAGGCACAGGAGAACGGAGAGTGTAGAGAGGGGGAGGAGGTGGAACAGGGACTGCAGGAGATGGAGGAGTTAGTGGTGAGGCAGGCTGCAAGGGAGGAAGAGGGGCGGGGAGAGAGGCAGGGGGATGAGGAGGAAGTGTGACAACTGAAGAGTTAGGGTCTTCATCAGGCATCACCAGGAGACAAGGGGCGTTCATAGCAGCTGGGAGAGGGCTTTGAGGAGACGTCTCCATTGGTGAGGGCACCTCCACAGGAAAGTGTGGAGGGTCTAGTGGATCTGGGCCAGCCGCTCTTCCGTCTGCAACTCCCCGGCCCTGCTGGCCCTCGGGGGGCTCCCTGACCTGCAGACTAGGTTGGGCCAGAGAAACTTCCTCTGGCTCAGATCCTAGCCCTGTTCCTGTCTCACAAGCCTTGCGTTCCCTACCTGTGTCTGGAGAGTGCACCATCTGCAGGCCTCCCTCTACGCTTGCCTCCTGCCCAGAGGAGTCACTGGTGGAAGGAGTGAGAGGACTTCTGTCGTCCGGAAACGGACCATCTGGTATGGCACTTCTGGCCTCAGTATCAGCTTCGCCAGGGGCCAGCTGGGTGTTTCTTGGAGAGGGGGCTTGAGATTCAGCGACGGGACCCTCATCCACCCCATCAGCATCTTCCCTGCATGAGTGGGAAGGAGTGGGGCTCCTATCCTGAGGGAGGGCTAGACGGTTGGATACCAGTAATTCATGAAGCTCCAGCAGGGCAGCTGCCAAGGAGGGGACAGTGTCAGAGTTCGACTTTCTCTCCCCTTCGGGCTGGTCCCTCTGGGGCACGGCATCAGTGGCCACAGGAAATTCCGTGGTGGAAGATGAGCAGGGGCCAGATTCAGAATAGGGCTTGGAGTTAGAGGTGGTAGCAGGGGTGGGGCTGGGATTGAGTGGAATCTCAGAACCGATGCCCTCCATCTGTACTGCTACTCCCTCCCTCTCACTCGGTCCTGAAACTACATGAATTTTTTTGGCATCAGATGTGTCAGTCACCTTATCTAATTCCTGCTCCATCGGCAATGAGGAGAGGCTGAATTCTGGGTGGGCAAAGAGAGAGGGAAGCATCTCCTCTCCAGTTCCAGAGTTCAATTCCATGGCTGAGGGCAGGGAACATTCAACACCTCCTAAACCTGGACTATACTCGCCTTCAGGAGCAAAACTGGGGGAATGGTCTTGGAGAGGCGTGAACGAGGACCCAGATTTGGGAACAGGAGCTTGGCGAAGGGCTTCTTGGTTGACAGGCTGTTTGTCCAGTAGGCATGGCGACTCAGGCACAGGGGGGCCCGGGAAGTGAGGTTGGCTTTGGCTGGACCCTGACAAAGTCGAACCCACTTGCGGAGGTTGAAGTAAGGAGGCTGGGGCAGACTTGGAGCGGTCCAGGGCTGGGTTCCGGGGGTGGCCAGGAGATGAGGATGATACTGGGACTTGGACACTAGGAACGGGAAGGGGACTAGAAGGGGACTGTGGTGAGGTAGTTTGTCCATCTTCAGCATCTGTAAACGGTACAGCCAACATAAATTAGTGAAAACATCCTCACATAAATGTCACCTAACAAAGTAACGTCATGCATGGACAATTAATACCACACAAAGCATGCAAAAAAAAATGCAACGTATTCTTTCATGTAGTAAGTTATTTTTACTAATCATTATCCTCAAATATATTTTTAAAGTTTTCATTTAGTGACCCTATCCTCAAGGCCTCTTAAACTGGGGCCACACAGAAAATCTGATAAGAGCTGGACTCATCTCATCTGAGATGGAATGTTGACTTCCAAGATTCCGAAGCCAACCGGCAAAATCTGAGATGTGGACGGACACAACTTTGATGACCAGATAGG
>JAOVYW010074508.1:0-15973 GCA_025775045.1 Hiodon tergisus | reverse complement strand
TGACCCCAGTCCTGACCCCAGTCCTGATCCCAGTCCTGATCCCAGTCCTGACCCCAGTACTGACCCCAGTCCTGACCACAGTCCTGACCCCAGTCCTGACCCCAGTACTGACCCCAGTCCTGACCACAGTCCTGACCCCAGTCCTGATCCCAGTCCTGATCCCAGTCCTGACCCCAGTACTGACCCCAGTCCTGACCCCAGTCCTGATCCCAGTACTGACCCCAGTCCTGACCACAGTCCTGACCCCAGTCCTGATCCCAGTCCTGATCCCAGTACTGACCCCAGTCCTGATCCCAGTCCTGACCCCAGTCCTGACCCCAGTCCTGATCCCAGTCCTGACCCCAGTCCTGACCCCAGTCCGCGCTCTCTTCAACCCTTGTGTTGCAACACATGAAACAACACAATTACACAAGCTGGAGAACCATGTTGAGTGGCAGTTTTGGTAAGTTTATGCTACGCAAATCTGCCTGGACACGAGCGGGCCTTTTTTCCGGGCCACAATTCCCTGTAAAACGTGTTGCCAGCTAGAGAACACTGGAGAACACTTTCTTTCCTTTCCATTTTTGTCAGATGATTATCATTTCACCGTGGAAAATTTCACGGGAGCCTGGGTATTTCCGCCTTGTGTGATCCTATTTTAGGCTTAATTCACGTTCTGACCTCGTTCCTCAGAGGCCACTCCACACCATCGACCGTCGACCGTGTTTGGCATTTGGAGAACGAAGACTGGGGGCGGTCCTGATTGGGGACCTCTAGGCAGCCTGCAAAATGGCGCCGTGTTAATGGGCTGTAATAAATGCAAAGTCACGCCAAACTTTAGTTAAAATGAGGAGGAACAGTGAATTATAATTTTGAAATACTATTAACCTTTTCTTCCTTGTCAGACCTCCCAGATAATTTTTGGTGGTGTTTTTCGTCAGTTTAGTGCCATTAATGATGGTGAACACAGACTTCCGGGGAAAATTTGACTGAATTTAATAGACTGAAGACTTTGGCACGTTTATTTTAGAAAAATTTGACCAAACAAACCTGATTGTTTTACATTGAAAATCCCACCAGTCTCTCATTCGTAACCACAAAAGGGATTGACCATGATCAAACACGCCGACTTGGAGTACGCCGGGTCTACTTAAGCCCAGGAAAAGCCAAGAGTGTCGTCTCATTAGTGGCACAGAGGGTGTAAACAAAGAGCGCTCTCTTTGCTTTTTAAACTGGATTCAAACGCCACCATCATTGTGTATTCAGCACCAAACAAATATGCATTCAATCTCTTTACGCTTCATCTCTTTACGGGAGACATTAAATTGTAAATGTCTGTTTGTTTTGATTTCCACATGGAAATCGTGGTGGAGCTGGAGCTATCCCAAACAATGGCCATGATTAAACACTCGGCGAGGTGGGACAGACCCTGCTGCACAGCAGCCTTCCGGGCTTGGACCCGACCTCCCAGCCCGCTTCTAACCCGTCATCAATCTGTCACTTCCCGCCATCTAGATCATTCATGTCGGTCACGGATCTGAGGACGATGGCGTTTGTTTTCCTCTCGATACCCGACACCGCTACCGTCCCTTCGCCTTTCCGAAATCGGAATAAAAAGGGCGCCCATCAGACGTCACAACGGTGATGGCGATGATAGTGACAAACGGCTGCTGGAATTTAAAAAAAAACGTTTCTTTTTCTGGCGCCTGCCCGGTAACAGCCAGCCTCTCCCAAGGGCAAGATGGCTGCTTGACTCCACCCTGAGAATCACGTTTCTCCCATCCTGTGTTGGATTACTCCCAATCATCAGTGTCCCAGTTTTATTGGATCAATTTAGCCGTGCGGAGCATTCCTGCCAGGCATGCATTACTGCGGCCAAGCTTCAGTTAGGCGCATTTGTCGACCAGAATTTAGCGAGGGGTTTTTCCCCCATTTCTTTTCGTGCCTCGGAGAAGCACTCGTTCGTAAAACTGAGAAGAGATTAAACGTTTTCGGAAAGAGGCCACAGCCCTTGCCCTTTGCATCGTAACCTCATAGGATGTTGACGCAGATGGATCCCTTCTGGGCCTCCACCCGATCAAACCAAACCACCCAGAACTATTAAGACACCTTTGATCCAATCTGTTAAGCCTTTCAACCATGTGCGATTGCTTTGAAACATCTGCGTGACAGTTTAAAATCCCGGGAGGGGCGCCTGTGTTGGACCTTTGATCAGGCACTTAACTCAATATAGTCAGAGTAACAATCTGCTTTTTTTTCCCTGTAAAAGTGTGTGACTGCGGTCTACAGAAATCCCTCCAAATTAAGAGGGTCTCCAAACCAAAGCTTTCTTGCTGGGAGAATACCTCCCTTTCTAACCTTTAAAAGGTGTTCATCGTTCCACACTTAAGCAATGTCAACCCCCACCTCAACCAGGAGCAAAATGAGATCTCCCTGCTAAAACCCCCACTCACGGTTAACCCATGTAGGTGACGTACCCAGCTGGAAGCCGTGGTGAATCACAGGGCTCCGTAATACACCAGAATCAGAGCAAGGGAGCCACTGGCTGATGTGATTAAACACATCGTTCGCCGTGACTTGGCGTAAAACCAGAGGGAGCTTTCATTGGCCTCTGCGGCCTACAGGGAAAGCCGTGTACCAATTTGCTCAGTGCCGGCTCATCCCATCCACTTAGTGCCTGACCTCGAAGCAAGGAGCAGCTGTACCGACAGGCTTTGTGATGTAGATAAAGCCTTAAAGCAAGAAATCTCCTTAATGTTCCTTTTCATTAATGTGTTACAGCAAGATCTTGGGCTGATGAGCCTCGTTCTCTGCGAGAATTCAGAACTTTTGTTGGAAAGGACAACAGTTTAGTCTGGACCTCGGCCACACGGCCTGCGTCCTTGTTGTTTGTTGTTGTTATTTTCACAGAACAAAACGCCGCGGGTTCCTTCCTTGTTCCTCGACCACTCTGCTGCCCGTGTCTCGACGTCCTTCGTTTTCACCGCTCATCGCACGCCAACAGCGCCACACGGGATGCGAGTCCCGCACGCATACCGCCCTGGAACTCGAAAATTAACGCATCGCGGGTGCAGGGCCCGGCCCGTAGCTGTGCACCCCGAGGGTTAAAGGGTAAGACTGTGACAATCCACTGTGTCAGTCCACGGGTGACGGAGCGCGTGCACATGTGACCCATTAGTGAGAAATCGGGCCTGTATCGACGGTCGGTGAATAAATGGACCAGTCAGACTGACGACTGACCTTCCTTTGACCTTTGGCCACAGAGTCGCCCCTGGATACGCAGCAGATTGATCAACTGGTTTCAGCCAGACGCCACTCACTCATTCTTCAAGCCGAACTTAACAGCCCAGCGTTGCATTTATAGTCTATTTTAGGTTTACAGGTTGTTTAAAAAGGCCAGGGCAAAACAGGATGAAATACAGTGAGAAATGAGTAATGGTGATCTTTATTTTCATTTTGTTTTTATTTATCTGTTATAACATCCCCACCATATGAACAGTGTTTTAGCCTCTGAAAACCCAGCCATTGACATTTCATTTCTACAGGAACTCTTTATAAGTATGTCAGCTGCAATGACCAAATACAAACCACAAATGGTCTTACGAGACATAATCATAAAAAAAACTACTACCACAGTGGATTGTGGCAAAAATCTAGCGGTACGGAGAGAGACTTTCAGAGCAGGAATACACAGGGGGACCACACATTTAAAATCTGTAAGCAGCTGAGTGTTAGACAGCAAGGTTACCTTCACTGTTCGATATCAGGCTGTCGTCTCTCTTGTTTACTTTATGTCTGTGTTGAAAGTGTACAACATTCTCAGACTAGGGTATTGTGTTCACCTGCAAGAAAAGGCAGTAATTGGCTTTGATGGGAAATTCCGCTGTGCGGAGCTGAATGGCTCTCCGTTTACTGATCTCAAACTCACACCTTTCTGACATCTGCACATCTGTTCACCGAAAGCATCAGAAGGCAATAAGGCGGTCCTAACAACAAACCCAGTCATGAGTGAACCCGGCGGGACAATGCAGAGGTATAAGCCTTCTCAGTCACTTGGTTTCACACTGCAGGGAGAAGGTTCCACAAAGGTTTTGTTCATGTCCGCCGACAGCGTTTGCCTGTGAACACTCCTTACAGTGGTCTTACTGTAGCCTTCAGGATGGGGTGGTGCATCGGTGAGTGGAAGTCCCGCCAATATCTCTCTCTCTCTCTCTCTCTCTCTCTCTCTCTCTCTCTCACTCTCTGCCACCCCTCCCCACACACCTCTCATCCAGTTACGGAGATGTCCAAGATAATGAGTTTAGGCAGCCTTGTCAATCAATCAAATAACTCCGCCCTTCCTGGGGCCTGGTGCGTTTTAATGTTTTTTTTATCCCGCCAAAACACCAAACCCTTCCAGTGTGTGCTTCTTGCTTTCTGGACCAATCTTTTCAGTCAGTTTATGCGTGAATGACATGCTGCGGTATAACTGCCTGCAATGTGCCAGTTCCTAAATCCTGTGAGAGAAAAGCAGTACTACAGCAGAGCTATTGTCACCGCTTCTGCATCCAGTCGGGACAGGTAAAATCACTGCAGGAGAACAAAGTAATTAACACTACGTCTTATACTTCCATTTAAATGTCACTCGGGTCATTTATACAAATGTAAAGTTTCCATCTGTCACCACTAAAAACGGTGATTCAGCAACGGGGAAATCCATTCAAAGGTGAGGATAGTTTATTTCTGTCATTCCATGACACAGCTATTTTGTATTCTGTTCAAGAAAAACTGAGGTGTACCAAAAAAAGCTTCTTTGATGTACATGACTGAGTGGGAAGGGGATCTACTTTAACACATGCATTCAGGCACCGTGGAGGTTCCTATGCTTTTCTTCTCAATCCCCTTTAGGATAGCGACCCCCAGTTTCGGGATCCAAGGCTGGTGGAGTGACTGTAGACACCATGACCAGTGAAAGCATTGTGAATTCCGACTCAAGCGCCTGATAAATATTCTGTTCACCTTTTTCTTAGTTAGAGGATGATAAAATTTCTTCAAGATAATTAAAAGCTCTGGAAAAAGTTGAATATAATGTGTGTCCTAGCCAGGTATAGCTTAATCATAGGCTTGTAAGTATTTATTGATTGTGAATCTATTGGCATTCACAAAACGGTGTTTTATTGATTCAACCAGTGGTAACTAGTAGGCCCCCCCCCCCCCCCAGGTCATTAAACTTTGCCCCCGGTAGATATGGTATAGGTCAAAACCATAATTACATTACGACAATGCACAGTTCTGATGAAAATCAATGCAGTCTCTCTAATTAGTCTAACGGAGAAAATGGGGACCCACCTTGTGGGGCCACGGTGTGGGGCCTTTTAAGCTACCCCCCCCCCCCCTCATTAACATCCGCTGAGACCCTCGCTGACCCTAAATTACCATTCCAATGGAACAATTACGAAGCTGGAATGAAAACCTACAGTCACTGTCAATCACTGTCACACTACTTTGTCAATCACTGTCACAATCCGCTTTTAAGGATAGGGTCCTGGGTTCGTGATATTGCATGTGATTGGTTGTCCCCATGTTGTAGTAGGTTTTCTCTGGGTGCTCTGGTTGCCTCCCACTGGGAGGAACAGGGTTAGGTATATTGGCGACTGCAAAATTGTCCCTGTGTGGGTGGTTCTTGTCCGCAGGGCTCTCTACCTATGCCAGCCAGTTTCGGCTCACGAGCCTCAGCTGGGTAAGGGGGTGATCAGTTCTCTTTTACCTCACATCAATGGGACTCCGTTACCCCGGAAGCTAATAGGCTGTTTTTCTGTTATCGCAAATCAAATGACTTTCCAATCAAAAGCAACCTTTACCACCCTAATGCATCGTTTGCACTACGCTTCTGACTCCACAATGCTCTGTTTACATACAGCCCTTACGTTATCTCCGGAGCAATTTATTACCGCGATTATTTTTACCCTGATCAATGGTGGTTCGTGTCTACGTCTCAACGCCTTACCCCAGGAACTGTGCAGAAATCCAGGGAGCAGGAACGCCGTTGTCCATTGGCCCTTTTCACGGATGGGCAATTGCAGCAGACGACTCCCAGCTAAAAACAAGAAGGTGTGGAGAAAACATCACCTGGTCCAACAAATCCCGGTTCCAGTTGCGTCAGGATTGGGCGTGAGTAGCATGAGTCCATGGGCCCATCCTGCCCGGTGTCGACGGTACAGGCTGGTGGTGATGTAGTAATGGTGTGGGCAATGTTTTCCTGGCAAACGTTAGGTCCCTTGATACCAACTGGGCAATGTTTGAATGACACAGCATTTCTGAACATTGTTGTTGACTAGGTGCATCCCATCATGGTTACAGTTTACCCTGTGTCACTTGGATCCTTCCAGCAGGATAACACACCATGCCACTAAGCACGTACTGCCTTAGACTGGTTCCAGGGACAGAACAGCGAGTTTCATTTACTCGAGTGGCCTGCGCAGTCCCCAGACCCCAACCAATCAGAGCATCTCTGGGACGAGATGGAACAGGCTGTTCACAACACGACTGTACAGCTGTCCAATCTGCAGCCACTGCGTGGTGTCATAACATCAGCATGGACCAACATCCCGGGGCGATCGTTGACCATTAATCTGGAAGGGGTCCCCCACAGCTAACGAAAACCTTACATCAGTGGTGGCTAACTCCAGACCTGGTGGGCTGCAGCCACCTATCCACACGCGGCTTATTTATGCCTGGAAACCCCCAGGCTGGATTAAACAACGGAACAGGCGCGGTAGAACAGGCTTACATAATCGCCCTTAAATGAACCCTCAAAAGGAAGCATGTGTCCCATAGGTGTTTGCTTAGTGACACGAACTGTCCAAACCTCCCTGATAACGGTCATACGTGCCCCAGGAAGAAAAAAAAGCTGACAGGGGCTGTCTGGCCAAGCAGTTTAATGGGCGGTTCCTTTGGTAAACAGGATGAGAAAGCTTAGGTCTTTTGCTTTTTTTTTTTTTTTAATCGGCCAGCCGGCATTCAAATGAACTTAAACACATTTCCACTTTTGCACTGTTATGTAAGTATCTGATTTGTTATCTAATATTCACATGACCAAATGTGAGTGAAACGATTTAACTGCTGCCCAGGTCTCAACCATGACTCCGCAAACTAAATGTTGGATGCCGAAGTGGAAACAACTCTGCAAACTATTTCATTTCTATATAAACAACTCTGCAAACTATTTCATTTCTATATAAACGACCTGCATACTGCAGTCTCTGGTGTTATACATTAGTTAATATGTCAGGTAGAGAATTGCAATTCAATCTGTCAGTGGCAGGTATATGAGCCAGACTCTTTCATAATTTGGTGTCACTCTGGTTACTCATTTACTGACATAACCTTGGACTCCTGGGTCCGTACTGCGTCAGTATATCCATGGGGAACGATTGCTTGCAGTGAAAGGTCACGTGGTCTATTGATGCCTACCACCGTGGATTAAGACGAATTTGGCCACTGACAATGGTGTCAACATCTCTTTAGCGTCCGTGTGGTTTCCAGAATGCTCCAATTAACCGGGTCAATCCGGGTTCCTCGTCGCCACATTCCTCTGACGCGCCCCGAATTAGTGGTACAGAAATCTGGGACGGTCTAATAGGTAGTACTAGGTTGTGTTAAGAAGCTTGGGTATACGTTGTAAGGAAGGGTGTGAAAGGTTAACGAATCTGTGAGAACAAGAATGGAGCCAACTTTTTAAAAGGGAAGTTTAATTGTTTCATTAGTTTTAATAAACGACATCGTAATGTATCTGGCTCCTGCTTTATTTGGTAAGGTGAACGGTACAAGAAATACAGAAAAACAGGGGTCAAGAGAAGAAAAACTAATTTTTTGCGAAAAATAAATACAAAACAGAAACAATAGGATGTGATGGTCTTTTGCGTTTTTATTTTTAATGAATGAATTATTGATGATCATGTAAAATTGCCAATTGTCGAGTTAATGGAAAACACAATTAAATGATAATTTCACCATTTGGGCATACCTATAAACGATAAATGCGGAACAGTACGTTAGTACTCGGTGTATTCAAAGTAAAGCAAATTGCGTCGTTTTCCGTTTATAAGCAAAGCTCTCTGTGATTTAGACTTCTCACCTCGTAGGGGGCTTAAAACGTAAAGGATTCGCTCGCGGTAGATTTCGTTTTCTACTCGTAAAGCAACCCGCTAAACCAGTGTTGAAGCGCAGTCAGGTGTAATCAGACGCATCTTTATTTCGAACGGCCGGTCTGCAGATTAAAATATTCAGCCCCTGACAGGTAAGAATTGTGTGGCTTCAGGTATACCTTTTAAAGACACAGCGCGACCAGATAGTGGTGTGATGATACAGGGTTTAACGGAGCCAGAGAATAACAGATGAATCGATCGCAAAATGTTCCTTCTCCTTATCAATTCCGTTTGCTTCTTCGTTATTTTGTCGAGGTCAGTAGCCTTCATTGGTTGTTGGTAGTTCAAACGCAAAAACAAATATACACACGCCACGGTAAGAAACAGATTTAACATTAATAAGTCAAATAAAAAAAGTAAATTCAAATCGCTACTTGTGTGATTTATTTATAAGTTTTTTGCGTTATTGTTTCGTTTACAGCTGTAGCGCTGCAATTTACCCAAGGGGATAAATAAAGTACCTATCTATCTAAATATAAATTAATTGTAATAGGCCCATTCATCCTGAAAAAAACCAACATATTTTTATGTTTACTTTTCACAGTGATTTCTTTTCTCAAAGACTCCTGCTGTCTGGGATATCACCACCTAGCTACCTGTTTAAATGTTGAGTGTAATTATTTATCTTGCCAATTCTTTCCGAATCTTGCTAATGAGGACGGCACTTTGTTAAGTGTAAAGGTTTGGTATTTTGGAACAAAGGCTACGCCGTGGCCTTCAGCCGACATGCTTCCGAGAAGGTGCTAAATGCGCGATAGGTCCACGTGACGGGTTTTTTTCCCCTGAAATTCCACGTGCATTTCAGAACCGATTCTCCAGTCTCGAACTCAACCAATGAAACTGAGAGCCACGGATTTTGATCGTTTCCCCTTATCGTGATCTATAAAGCCGACCCTGACTCTTACGGAACTACTGCCTGACTGCACAGGGCATATCAGTGGACCATGCACACTAAAGGGAACTCGTGGTAAAACGATTTTTATTCATTATTAGAATACTCCATTATGTTGTCATGGTTAAATGAACAGTGAATTTATCATTGTTTTGTTTTCTAAGGGCAACATGTCCCCTGTACATAATTCACATGGCAACATTTTTAGTCTTTAATATAAAATATTAAAATAATATACAGTTTTATAATATTTAATACATTGAGTAAGCCATGACTGCTTTTGATAATCCGTGGTTATTATTGATCATATGTGTGTTAAATACACTCAATTGGTTTCAACTGATATCCTGCGACGACATATGGTGTAAAAATAAAAAAAATAGTGCTGTTTGCCGTCAGACAGAAAATGTATACACCACGGTCCTTCTTGTGACGTACAGAAGTTTCGCAAAAATCGGCGTTAGCTTTATGAATCACGTTCTGTTCTACCCTTAAAAGCGCTGGTGTGAAATACCGAGCAGTCCGAGTTGAGTTTGAACAAGGGAAAACAAACATACGGATAATGTATTGTCGGGCATTGATCCCCACACCGCTGGCTCAAACCCGCGAAGAGGTGTGCCTTGTGTCTGACACAACCTTTTGTTATCTTTATTACTGTATATGTGTGTTGTTTTATTACCTTCAATACCCTGTAGTAACCCCCAACGTCCTAGAAATCCTACATCTCTTTATCACATATAATTAGGAATGAATGCTAGGCGGAAACCGCAAAATAAAAGCAAAAGCGAGATTTTGTAAAATTGTTTGGACGTTTAATTTTAATCGCTCGTCTGGTGCAGTAGCAGCTGCTGCTCCTTCGACGACTACAAGCTGACAACCGAGTGGCTGCTTAGCCGAACCCGACACAGGCCCACCATCGCGGTCATCTGCGGTTCCGGCCTGGGGCTCCTGGCCGACTCCGTGGCTGAAAAGCAGAGTTTCCGCTACCAGGACATACCCAACTTCCCAGTGAGCACAGGTGAGGAGAGCAGTCCACATTTCTTTTTTTAGCCACGCGATTCCATCCCGGGATGGCCAGTGGTTGTCCTCCAGGTCTGCAGGTTTACATAACCATAATCTGGTCTCCGTGAGGGTGGTTGGAGTCTCCGCCACAGGTATTCACTTTCACACGGAACGCTTAACTGATAGGTGGGTTGACAACTACTTTTTTTACACACAGGTGCAACCCACATGTATTGGTACTCAGGACCTGTGTGTGTGTGTGTGTGTGTGTGTGCATGTGTGTGTGTGTGTGTGTGTGTGTGTGTATGTGTGTAACAGAGAGAGAGAGAGATTGGGGGGCTTTCTACTGACAGTGACGTCACCCCCCTCGACAAGCGAATGAAGACTTTGGTCTTTTGGCTCAAAGAGCTAATCGTCTCGTCTGTTTCGACAACCCGAGTTCAAGAGCGAGTGGAACCCCCCAGTGGCCAGGGGGTTGAAAGGGGTGCACTAGGGCAACAACATCAGTGGTTTGTCCATGTTTTCGTGGGCTTATGCTTGTTAAACTTAAAAAGAGAAGGTGCTGTGGCATCGGTGAGGTTCTGTCTGCCTCTGCCTCTTTGAGTTATGGCTTCTGTAGCTTCTTCTCCCTCCAGGACTTGTAATGCTCTGAGCCAATGTCCCTTTTATGGGCTTCAAAGGTGGGAACAAGGCGTGATTGTCAGGCTGGACAATCTTCCACGGCCTAAGGATGGGCAAGACTTGCGTGCTTTTCTCTGTGGTCCGAGCCTGGCAGCACTTCTTTATGCCCCCCGACTGCCTGCAGCAGGCTGATGGAATCAGAGGGCGCAGCTGTGTGCAGGCAATAAAGAGCGGGCGCTGGCCGTGGTGCTGCCCAGAGGTGGCGTGTCCCTGTGGCCGCGGTACCAATTATTAATCATACACGTTAAAAACAATCTAGCCTATTTGGCCACCTTTAATAGAGGTAATTGAACTTATAATATTACTCACCAACATAGTCTACTCCACACGCCCTGCGATAATAATTCTGAAAGGCAAGACGGAGGACCAATGAGGGCGTTTCTTTCTACAGAGACAAACGCCCCCTGCCCTTCTCCCACCGTAAAATAAAGTACACACTATCTCATGTAACAGTATTAAGGAAGTGCACGGTTTCACTGCCTCTATCCATTCTGGTATAGATCACACGCAGGAATGTTTACAGGGGAGGCTCTGCAGCGTTTCATTTTAGTCCAACGGAAAATCAGTTGCTGCGTCATATGTAAAGATCAAATATTAGAATTATTAAAGAATTATAGGCCTATAATTTTATAATTATTTTAAAATTTAAGAATTAATTATAGAATTAAAGATTTAATTATATAATTATAGATTAATTTTGGAGTTATAGGATTAATTTTAGAATTATAGAATTCATTTTAGAATTATAGGCCTGAGCGCATTTACCAACTGAGCTTGTACGGAATGGATTACCACATTCAGTGTATGAATTATTATTTATTTAGAGAATTCATACTTTGTTGTTCTGTAATAGAACTACAATTGATGAATGCAGCCTCCTTTAAATTTCCAGTATGCTTTTCCTTTACGAAAACACTTAGTCACTGTGTTAAACCAAGCCGGTTTTTTTTCAGGAGCCTGCATTCCATCACATTCATTTGCACAGAAATTGGATGTAAGCAGTAACGTTTCCCAATGCACCTTATGGTACAGTAAAAGGAGAAGGGTGATACGCAGCTCATGTAGAAAATAAGACTGAAGGGTTTTGTATAATGTGCTTTAATAGCAGGCAATGAGGCTGAAGAAACCAAGGTGAATAAGGTGGACGCGGCGTCAGCAGGCTTGGCTGTAAAGGAATAGGTGACGGCTGACAGCCTTTCGGTTGCCGGCAGGCCTGGGATCAGGTGTGTCAGGTGAACATGCCCTGCTTTGACAGGTGATCAGGTGCAGCCCGCGGAGCTTGCGGCGCCACGTTCGGCTCAGTCCGGAATGAGAGAATCCTGGGGGAAAAAACCCCCCATCGTTCCAGAATTCTGTGGGTGGAATGGATTGTTGCATGTGATGAGTACAGACGTTCCACCTGGAGAACTTGATCATTGCCTTTTATTTACTTTCCTGTATTGGCTAAAGAAGGAAAGATATATTGTCAGTTGTGAACGCTTCCGTTTCTGCCCATCTTAATTCCACTTAAATCTATGGCCCAGTTGTTATGCATATGCAGTGTGTACAGGAGTGGAAAACTGTGGTTCGTAACTGACTGCTGTTAATCGAAGCCTACAAGCTAACGCTGAGTCAAATAGGGCCAGGAATGCAATCACATAAACACAAATAATGTCCATTTTGTCTAGCGATTACTATTATAATCCTCTTGTTCATTTAGTCATGTCACTGTCAATCTGCATAAAACTGCTGAAAACTTTGCGCTATATTTTAATTGCAAAGACTTATTGCCATTTTTAGTTTGGTATTAAACTTATTAAAGATTTATCTGCAGAATAATGGGATATGGCTATGGGATAATGGAAACATTTATGCTTAGACGTTTCCAGTCAAATTAACAAGGTGCTTCACGCATTCAGTTTATTCAAAACCAATGTTAATTTAGATGAATTAATGTATTTTTGGATAACACCACACTGGTCACACTACAGCAAAGAATGAGCTAAAAGAGTCACATCTGTACCATTAGAGAAATGCTGTTTTTGAGAGTATAATGAGTTCATAGCCGAGCCAAAATAAATATTCCTTCATTGCAAGATTGTTTTCTGCAGGTTATTTCATATATGCTATACATTCTTTATTACACATTTGTTTCTCAAACATTGACCAATTGTATTGTTTAATTGAACAAAATGCAATGCATAAAATATATTTTAACTTAAAAATATATAATACATATATTGTAAATATAAGATAACACTAGGGGGTGAATATAATTCACACTGGGGACCATTATTTTTGAGGTGACAGCCAGACAGCCTTTTGCAATTAATGTGCAGTTTGTTTATTTGCATTAGAAAGTTTTATGAAAACAAAGCTAGATTTGCTTATTAAAATGG
Organism: Hiodon tergisus; assembly: GCA_025775045.1. Lineage (NCBI taxonomy): Eukaryota > Metazoa > Chordata > Actinopteri > Hiodontiformes > Hiodontidae > Hiodon > Hiodon tergisus. Next base: position 2,855 of record JAOVYW010074508.1, on the reverse strand, counting down.
TAAAGCTCTAATTAATTTTCCTTGCTTTCTAAAGTAAATTATTTTAGCGGGCTAATGCCCCTCTGATAGTTCCGTCACCATTCTTCACTGCTCAGGGAGAGGACTATCAAGGCGGGACCAATTATTCAGGTCGTGTGTCACGTCAGAGCATATTTTAGGGGCGGACAAACCTCAACCAAGAGAATTTAAGGGTGAATTAGCATAATGTGTAAACACCCGACATAAGTCAGTTTATTCATCAATTTATTCTCACGCATTTCCTCATTTAAGCCATTCTGTTGGGAGAAATGTTGCCTCTCCTGTGCGCGTACTGTCTCTGACTCAGCTGTTTCCGAGGTCAGAGGTCACCGCGAGTCGGGAGTTCAGGCGGGTGTCGTACACGAGGGCGTGACGTGGTAAAGAAGTTGTGTGTAATGACAACAACACAATGGAATGTGAGAGAAGGTTGAGGCAAGATCACTACGGTGGCCCAAAGGTGACTTTCAGTGTCGTCATAAAAAGCACAGGTGAATTCATACAGAAGCGGGTCTAACTTGAAAAAAGCGTAAGATCACAAGAAAACGGTGGTGAAGTTCTTACGTCCTGACCTCTGCATGCCCTTGTATTTCTCTGCAGTTCCTGGCCATGAAGGGTGTCTGGTGTTCGGGCGATTGGGGGATAAATGCTGTGTCATCATGCAAGGCCGATTTCACCTTTATGAGGGATACTCCTTGTGTAAGGTGAGTTCACCATGGGGAGTTTTTAAATTTTATTTTTGTGGTGTGTTTGTAGCAGGTCCCCTAGGAAATCACACACATCACCTCTGTTCTAACAATATAAAGACAACAGCAGTGCGACAAAGAACAATGTCCTACCGGCAACTTGGATCATTTGCAAACCCTCGATACACTGAAACAGCGAAATTGTGAGAGAAGTTTAGAGCATCTTCATCCCCCTGCCCGTGTGCTGACGCTAGCCTTCGCCAGCTAAGCAAGACAAAAGGGAATCCGCGCCGTCAGCCCCATCTCCGTCTGTGACTTTAGCAAGGACAAGCGAATTCGCGGGAACCCACCCCGATTTGTAAAACAGCGAGGGTCTGTCGCCTTCTGCGCACGGGCCATTAGCTCTCTCCGTCACAAGTGAGAACCAGGAGCCATGAAGTTGAAGGCAAAAAAAAAACAGCTGAAGTGGCTGTTTCTTAAAAAAGTGAGGGTGGGTGAGGGAGGGGGGGGGGGGTACGATGATTGTAATGTTTCTGTTTCAGTGTGTGATCTTCATTCAATGGTCTAACAATCTGTGTGCACCAGAATCGATCAGCCTAGATTAAACGTAATAGTTAGATGCTCCCTGCTTCATGATTTAAACTGGTAATAGATTTTAGGGCTTGATTCAACCCACTAAAACCAATGTTTTAAGTTTAATTGAAAAATTGTCTTGGATTTTGAGATGGCTTGTCTTTATAATAGCGTGCGCTGTGGTTTTGATGTGTGGAGTTGAAGCCTGTTGTTTCACTGGTGTGTGCTGCAGGCTCAGTTCATTAAACTGCTCTGCACTGACGTCCATAAAGATCATGCAAGGCACACATTTGCTCCTTTCCTAATCTATTGATTTCATGTACCCCTTATCTTTCAGCCTTATTTTGTGCCATTTTCCTGCGAATAATAATTTGGGCACTCACAAGTCTGTGTAGATACACTGTAATTGACGTTAGGTTCCGCGTTAGGTTCCGCGTTAGGTTCCGCGTTAGGTTCCGCGTTAGGTTCGAATTCTGCTATTGGTTGTTTTTTGGAGTCCACTTCTAAAGCCACTTGGTGACAGAGTTGGGTGATGCGCTAGTGGGCGGTACTGGGTGGTACTGGGCGGTACCGGGCCGCTTGGGCGCCTTTAGTTTGCTTTGAAGGGTTGCACTTAATTTAGTGGGGCTCCAAGTGTCCGCCATGTTCAGAGGCGATATGTGGAGGCGAGGAGACGGTGGGCGAATGGCGGCATGTGGAGGCGGGGAGACCGTGGGCGAATGGCGATATGTGGAGGCAAGGAGGTGCTGAGCGATTGGTGGCATGTGGAGGCGAGGAGACGGTGGGCGAATGGCGATATGTGGAGGCGAGGAGGTGCTGAGCGATGCTCTGTGCACATACAAAGAAACCCTAAAGCAACACAGTAGGGCCTCTCTCTCTCCAACCTCGCCTACACCACACGCGCATCAAAGCGGCCGAAAAGAATCGATTTCTGCTAAATTTACCCCAGCTGACATGCATGTGCCATCCATCCCACTTTGGTTCCAGGATTGCCCCCCCCCCCCTCTCTCGCAAGATCTCAAATGTCCGTGGTTTGTCAGTCCTCTCACGCCTCGTACGCTCTTTCAAATCAGCCCACTTGCAGAAGCAAACGCCCCAGCTGCTGGTGTTCGGGGACAGTTAATAACGCCGCCCTTCGACATTTCCGTTTCTCGGTCGCACTGAGCGTCTCTGCGCGTGTTTTCGATGACCTGAATGTGAAGGCGGTCAAAGTGTTGGACCTCGCTTTGGATCAGTTCTTCACGGTGAACACAGAGGAGGCTGGGGCACTGAGGCAGTTGAAAAGGTTTCATTATGATTTTCACCTGACCCAGTCAGTGGAATCTAACCCAATGCAGACAATCTGTACAGAAGAGGAGTGCTTCTGTTTACATGGCATACGTGTTGAGATATGTGTGACATATGTGTGACATAGCATAGAGCAGATAATCACAGGTGTGTCATTGTCAGCTGGTTCTGCGTGGCCTCATCCCCTGAGGCTTTTGGTTTAGGTTACTGTTTTCAGGTCCTCATGCTGAAACAGAGATGTTCCTTTTATTTCCCTCTTCTGCCTGACCTCCATCTCACGGGACACTTCATGCC
>JAOVYW010074506.1:0-18140 GCA_025775045.1 Hiodon tergisus | reverse complement strand
GTACACTGCAGAGGAGTGGCATGCATGGCTGTCGTCCACGAAGAAAGCTACTGCTGAAGCCCATGCACAAAAAAGCCAGTGCTGTGTTCAGCTCCTCTGGCCTTACTCCCAGCCCTGTACAGTTCAGAGAAGGAGGAATAAGCACGTCAATAAATTATGAATTATATAGAACACACCTATTAATCACCCTACCTTTTCTATAAACCTATATATTTATACATCTCTTATATTCATTTTATACCTTATATTCTACTTATTAGACCTGTATTTTCCAGGAACTGTAATATTGCAGTAATTGTATTCTTACTTAATCTGGAACTTCCAGAGACAGGTGTATTTATAATCACTTTAATCAAATAACTGTGTACAGGTGATCTTCATTTAATTAACTGAGCCAATTCTAAAATCAGTTTGCTACACAGAGATGAGTTGCATTGAAGGGGGTGAATTTTTATGCAACCAATTTTTTCTGTAAAATATTTGATATAAATTTAGACTAATTGGTAGAAATGCGTTTGACTTTGATATGAAATAATCTTTATATATATATAGTTATAGTGCTGAGTGTGTAAAGACCAGTGCAGGTAGGACCCTAAGAATTAAAGCTATCAACAATTGTCATAAGAGCCCCAGTTCTGCGCACGCCACCAGCAACACTGTATCAGAGTTACAAGAATCATGATCACCATCCAGAAACATGCCTATCATTACCAGAAACATCCAGTCTCATGATGTGTCGTTTCTAACAGACAATCCATATCGCTTCAGAACTTGCTTAGGCAAGGCTCACCACCATTTTAGCTTTGAGAAGCTTTGAATCATTGTCCATTGGAGCCTTTATCTGGGCATGGATGTCTGCAAACACATTTGATTCTGGAGCCAGGTAGGTGTTATCCCACCAGGTAACGATGTTGAGTTCTCTGGCCTTGGGGGCATGTAACTGTCTTCAATCTGAACACAGTATGCTGAGGAAAGGCAGAAGTCAGGGGGAGCTTTTCAAGTAATATTGCCATCCAAATCTCGGTGGTGAGGTTACCATTTTTAGGAATAATAGAATTGAATTGAATTTACCCACAATACGAGATTTTGTTGTAGCAGCAAATTTTATGTACCATTCCACCCCAGTTTCCTCTCTGCACATTTCAGGATGCATATTCCCATGTAATAAGGGTCTCATGCATTATACCAATGGGCTAATTTGTAAATGTTTTCAGGTGAAGCACTAATAACTACAGACCAATATATCCTTGGAGCTCTTCACCATTTTCCCTAGGCCATACCTTCACTGATTCTAACACACCAATTTCCTCTGGATTACTAAATTTAACTTTCCACCTTATGTGTCCATGATTTCTTCCTTCATTTTTGTCAAGAGGTCATTAGCATACTGTCTGCAGGTTTGGCTTTCGCTATGGTTAAATGATGCTTCAAACCCTAAAAACCTGAGCCTGAGTCTTTGATGATTAATAGATATGCTAGCTGTTAACAAATTAATTGCCTACCACAATAATTTCTGCAATACAATCTATCAGCCCACTGTTTTGTATTTTTCCCTCTCTTACTTGCATTAATTGCATTAATTTGTTGATTTAATCATTCCCTTTCTAAGTCAAACCTCTCAACGCTAATTAAACATTACAACGAGTTTATTGAAATTATACATGACGTGTTAAGAACATATTTACATCATTTGAAATAGTTTTCTGTTCTGGTCCAAAAATGATTACTTCTCTGGGTATAGTATACATTTGGGGGAATTGTCTTGGCTGTTCCAATTCACATGTAGTTCAGGTTATGTTTTTGATGTACAATTATGGTTCCACATTGTGGACTAATTTACTTTTTGGCCAGTCCAACTTTTTGATTATTCCCATTCCCTCAGAGATTGGCATTATCCATGTGCCTACATGCTTTTTAGACCATAGAAATTTAGGAGCATCCTTATGAGACCAGATCTCTATTTGATGTGTCCTGCATAGTTCAATTAACCACCTATCCTGCAGTATTACCCAGCTTTTAACTGGTACGTCCTGCCCATGCTTCTCCTGTGTCATTCCATACATAATTTGATGTAGCTAGGCTGCAGTTATTAGAGTCTAACCAAGTATTCCTTACCCTTGCTATCCTCGCCCTACTTCAAACAAGTTAACCTTCTACCGTTATGTGTCCATTCACATTAATTTAATTCTAGATTAAATTGCTTTATTTGTGGACACTGGAAAGTTATTTGTCCACCCTCCACCAAAAATCTTATATTCCCAAGTTGTGATCTTGTGTCCCATTTGACATTTGTTCCCAGTGATTTACCATCCTTCCACCATGTCTGAAGTGGTGAATCTATATTTTACACATTGTGTTTGTGTTGATGGTTGTGGCATAGGTGTCCCAGATTGCATTGACCCTACACATTTTCTGTGTACCAATGAATGCGATAAACACTTTTTTATAGCATGATTGTAACTTCATTATTCTACATTTACAGATGTATTAGTTGTTGGTGCCATCTACATTGTTGGTTTTCTTAATAATTACGGTCAACATTACTGTTAAGTTATGCCTGTTGCATTGTTTTCTTTACATTTTTTGTGGTTTTGGATGAACGGACCGGCTTTGTCTTTTCACCTTTAATTCCCAGTGAGGGAGAGAGAGGTCTTTTTAGGCAAGGTGTGTCAGGACTTCTGCCTGAGCAGCGCTATTTTGTATGTTTTTTTTTGCCTGGGCACATGGTTTTGGGTTACTGTCTCAGTGTTCATCCCTTGTGCATTTGTTAATTGATGTCAAATAGCTCCTTGTTGCCTGTTCCTATTTTGTAGGTTTTTATTGCAAGTTGTCATCCAGGTGCCAGACTGACCAGTGCTGATATCGAATCAAATAAAAAAATGCTGGCAAAAGCTAAACGTACATTTTCTAAAGTCATTATACATGCCGGCATTAACGACATCCGACTGGGGCAGTCTGAAGTCCTGAAACATAAAATTGTAGCGGTATGTAAGACAGCGAAACGTCTGAGTCAGACTGTAATTTAGTCTGGCCCCACTACCACTTTTAGAGGTGATGAGATGTACAGCAGACTCGTCACTAAATCGCTGACTGACTGGTGTGCATCAAATTATATAGCTTTTATAGATAATTGGAATTCTACGTGGGGAAAGCCTGGCGTTGAGAAGAGAGACGTACTCCACCCGAGCTGGAGAGGTTCTGTTCTATTATCCAAAAACAGCAAATAGCCTAAATAATAGCTCTAGTTGACAGCTATTGGCACCAGCCAGGAAACAGGCATTTGGTCTTACACTGATCCCTGACTGATTCTCCGAATCCGTGATTAGGATGGAGCCTGAGAGTAGAACCATTGTTGAGACTGTGTCTTTTCCCTGCCATGTTAAAAGACAGTCATTAATAGACAGAAATGTTTGTTATAAAAATATCATCTATAATCACTGTAATAACCCTGTATCTCTTAACAATAAACAATCTGAAACCAAATTAAGAATTGGTTTACTAAATATTAGATCAAAGGCCTGTCTTGTGAGTGAAGTAATAATGGAAAATGATGTTGATATTTTAAATCCATCTGAAAACTGGCTAAAACCGGAGGAATACATAGTCCTTAATCGGGCCGCTCCAGATGGTTTCTCCAACAGCCCAAAATCTTGTTAGTCTAGTCGTGGTGGTGGTGGTGGTGGTGTTGCCACAATTTTTCATATCGAGCTTTGTTTGGCAGCTAAAAGTTTTGGCAGCTATTCCTCATTTGAAGTACTTGTCTTACAGAGGAACTGGTCAAATAATGGTAACAATGGCTCTCTCAAACAACCAAGCTTATTATTAGCTGGGATTCATTTTAAAAATCCATAGTTTCTATATTGGATATGTTTAGGTTTGTCCAACATGTGGCAGAACCCACGCATTGTCGCAGCCATACATTAGATCTAGTTATTAGTCTTTGTGTTGATATTGAAAATGCATCTGTTTTTCCGTACAACCCGGTACTTTCTGATCGCTTTCTTATTACATTTGTAATTCAGTTGATGAATTCCAAGGTCCCAAAGCAGAAACAGTTTATGAGTCGTTCAATTAAGTACGATGCTAAAGTTTATCAAAGAGCAGCCAAATGAGGAAAGAATGTTCAATAGTATTACCTCAGTGGATGAAATGCTAGATATCTATAAGAAGGCATTAAATGGAACTCTAGATCTGGTAGTTCCTATGAGAATGAAAACAATAAAGCATAATAAATTTTCCCTGTGGTACACTGATTATATGCGGAAACTCAAGCAGGAATGTCTTAAGCTGGAGTGCAAGTGGCGCACATCCAAACTACAGGTTTTCCTTATTGTGTGGAAAGACAGTGTTCATAATTATAAATGTGCATTGGTAGCTGCTCGCTCTGCATACTTCTCCAAACGAATTGAGGAGAACAAAAACAACCCAAGATTTATTTTTGATACAGTAGCCAAAATAACCAAAACTCAAGGGATAGATAACCTTAATCTGTATTATAGCCGCAAGGACTTCATGCAATTCTTCAGTGAGAAGATTGAAGAAATTAGAATTGAGATAAGGGCGATCTCATCTGTTTGCTCTGAACCTCCCATGGAAAGTAATTCCAGAACTTGTTTTGATAACTTTTTTCCTGTTGAGCTTAGTGAAATTGAAATAAAAATGGTCAACTTGTTTCCTGGACCCAATACCGACGAAGTTGGTGAAAGATATTCTCTCAGTAAAGTCTAAACCAATCTTGAACATTGTTAACACGTCTTTAGTATCAGGATGTGTCCCTGAGTCTCTCAAAGTAGCAGTAATTAAACCAACTTTAAAGAAACCAAATTTAGATCCATATGTTCTTTACAAGAACTTTAGGGTAGTATCTAAATAGCCATTTTGTCTAAAATATTGGGGAAAGTGCTGGGCTACATGTTATTGGAATTTCTAAATTCTAATAATATGCTAGAAACATTTCAGTCAGGTTTTCGAACAGGGCATATTACTGAGACGGCACTCATTAGGGTTGTAAATGATGTTCTAATGGCACCTGATAATAACTTGGTTTCTGTTCTAGTACTGCTTGATTTAAGTGCAGCATTTGATACTATCACCATATCCTCTTAAAAAGACTTGACACCCACGTAGGCATAAAAGGGTGCTCTATCTTGGTTGAATTCATATTTGACAAATAAATTTCAGTTCGTTGAAATTGGGGAAGAATCATCTGATTTGTTTCCGGTTAGATGTGGAGTACCACAAGGTTCAGTGTTGGGCCCCCTTCTATTCTCTTTGTATCATCCGTAAGCACAAGATCAACTTTCATTGTTATGTGGATGACACGCAGCTATATCAGCCAGGGAGCCCTGGTGAGGATTTTCCGTTGGCTAGACTGGAGCTCTGTTTGAAAGATGTAAGAGATTGGATGTCCTCTAATTTTCTATTGTTGAATTCGGACAAATCAGAAATGATCATCCTTGTCCAAAAAGGCCATCCACAAAATTTGTGCGGGAATCGGACACAGTCTCTATATTTAAAGCAAGGTTAAAAACGCATCTTTTCAAACAGTGACAGTGACGGTGGCTATTAGAAATGTTTTGGTGATAAGAACCATTTTTCTCAGTATATGCTGTTTAAAAATAATTTCATTGTAAAACAAATATCTGATTAGAGTGAAGGACATAGGATTCCTATAAAAATGTCATTTTAGTCGCAATCATGCACTGAAAACACACTTAAACAGTTATGTCTAAGTCCTTAACAGGGTGGAAATGTATGTAACAAATGAAAATATACCTAGTGACTTACCACTTGTCAGGAAGTGTATCTGGAAGTCCTCTTTGAAATTGAAACTGAATTGAGCTTTCCCAGCAAGCTCTCTCCAGGTGGTAAGTTAAACAAAAAGAGGATAAAGGGAATTAGATTAACATTCAGTGATGTGACGAAGTCAATCTGAGAAACAAACCGTTTGCTAACGTTAACATAGAAAGATGTTTCTCATTTATACACAGAGACTGGCCATCTGCCAGGAAGGTATATGCAAGTCCCCTTTGAATTTTTTTTTCCATCTTATGCTTCGATTTATTTTATTTCAGTTAGATAGTATAATTTAAAGAAAGCACTATGTCTAGTTGGTCTAGTCTAGGATCAGGACTAAGAGTACTAACTTACACCAGTAAACAGAATTCAGTCAGCTTGATACAATACATTTTATGAATACATTAAAAAACAATGACATCTTAGTTTGTCGTAAATTTTAGATGATTTCACATGATAGCATTTGTATTAATGAGACATAAGGCCGGATTAACTCAAAGCCATTATGCCCTGATAGAGGTTCCCACGATTCAAAAAAAAAAATGCAGCGCTAAATAACATGGGACCAAATAAGGCCCATTTCACCCCTCAAAAAACACTTATTGTGTATGGGGAGTAGACTGTTATTTCCAGAAAAAAAATCGGAATATTACCAACGATAACCTACATCTCAAACCTTTTATTGCCATCTGAGAAGAAATTTTATTGCCATCTAAGAAGCAGTCATTAAGCTATCACAGATTTAAAATGAATTCAAGAAAAACAAACAAACAAAAAAATTTATAAATTAAATTACCCATATATAATTATTTAATAACCCATAATTCCTATAATTCTTTCCCATGTTCTCCCAAATTCCTTAGAAAGCTGAATGCCATAATTTATACCCATCTAGCTACCAAACGAAGGCCTCCGGAAGGCATGCATTTCTAATGTTGCTAAAATGTTGTTTGTAACTAAACTTCTTAGTGTGTGTCAGTGTAAAATTAGGAGAGAGATAAGAACTCTTCTGAACTCTGTGTGTCACGTCAGTAGTATATATCCTATACTTTCTGTCAAAAAGTGATTTATGACCCCTGTTTGATTGACAGGTCAGTTCACAGACACTGTTTCTATCTGTGCACTTTAAGACCCTCACCCCCCTCTGCCAGTGTAGCCGACTGGGGTGCCACTGAGTCTGTTTGTGAGATTTATGACACCTCTGCATTTCCCCCAACCTTTCCTCATCCCCTTGCCCTCAGTCACCTTTTGAGGGGTTAGGTCAGTTTGACTGTGGGGGATGTCATTGCAAAACAAAAACAAAACAAAAAACCAAAGGTTTAAAAGGGGGATTCTAACTAGGATATACAGGCTTTGCTAGGTAAACTACCCCCAGCTTTGTGAAACTTTTATTTTGTGCTTTGCGATACTAAAAGGTCTGCATCAGTAACACCACAGGGTGTGAGGAGGGTGTCTAACATCTATCTCTGACAATATTATGGGTGAAAATATGTCTTTTTCCCCCAAAAAAGTTTTCTTGAAAAAGGGACGGATGCTGAGGAATATGAACGAATGTTGTTTGATGGACGTATTAACGGATATGTTTTTGACAAAGTCGCACGATCTGTGAAACTATGTGTTGTGGCATCTGGTTGGGAGACATTTATAGGCGACATGTCGCACATTTCATTTCCGGCTAAAGACTGCTGTTTGTTAAGAAACAAAGTATGTAGAGACCTTGAAGTACCAGGCCTGGAGAGTGTCTACAATGCTGTTTGGATTAGTGTATCACCACAAAAAGGCTACTACATTTTTACGAACCGTCTTGAAAAGACCCTGACGACTACGTTTATATGTGCTATAGCGAATACGAGATTGTGACGACACATAAAGAAATAGATGTTGAGAGGATCATGCAGGACCTGAAAGTTATGTTTCTATAGAAAGACATGCCTGTTTTTCATGATGTTTTCAAGAAGATAGACAGGTTGTTTAAACGATGTTTTGGATAGATACCAAGACATCAGAGTAAAAAAATTTCAGACATCTGAGTGTGACTGTGGGGAGGCCCATGTTGAATCACTGCCAATCTTCTACGACCATTAAAAAGCCAGCTACCACCAAGACCGTTCACACCAAAGACTCCCTGATCCGCTGACAAACATGGCCCTGGTGAACGATGAACAGATGTCTGGACTACAAGTGGCTTGACAAATTGCGCGAAAAGCTAGGAACCCCGAATTTAGCATACACACCGTGGTACGAGTCTACTGAACCACTAACGGCGTTGTCTTCATCGGGTCACGATAGTGTCGACACACGAATCCCACGAACAACGCCAGTCTACAAGTTGAAAGATTATGACAGTGAAATAATAGACAGTTGTTTTTATGAGGAAGAGTTACAAAAAATCTAAATAAAACTTTTAAAGTTGAGGTTTTAGAAGGAAAATTGGGGGGAAGCTTTTTGTGAAAAGGCTTGGATGGCCTTCAAAATTCAACAGCTGAGTTTGTGAAGAAGAAGTGGTTGACCTTTAAATCATTTTTTATGCAGTGTATTATGCACAACATGTTTCATTTGGGGCAACCAACACCATGGGTGATGACAGATTTTACATAACACTACCTTGCAATTCGTCTCATTCTCGTGTATCCTGATAATGAGATATCAAAGTACAGAACAAAACTATCCAGACCAATAATACTAAAAGCAATTGGCTGGTCGGATTAATTGAATTCCAGTATCCAAGGACGTGGGAAACTTTCCAAGATGCTGATGCAATCTTTTTCATCAATGATAAAGAATCTAAAGAGACTGCTGGATGCAAACTGTACGCAGGGTTTTACCCCAGCATTAGCGAGATAGTTGATGCGATTAATCAATAATTGACGCCATACCATGTAAAGATGGGGTATGACTCTATAAAAAATATATATATATATTTCAGACAAAATGTGGCATAACTAAAGTTTTATGGAAAACCCTCAATAATTCTAGGGTTAAATAAGGATGGTTTTGATCCAGTAAAGGCATCTGAAAAGTATCTGGATAGGTTTTATGAGCAGAAACCTGCTGACATATATTTAGGGTTCTACACACTTTTCGTGTACACTGACACCAAACAAGTTGTGGGAGACTTTTGTACCATTGTTGGGTGTGTACATACATCACAGGTAGAAAAAGAGATACGACAAGGAGCTTAATGTACCAGTGTCTAAAACACACATCAGCGACATTGCGACATAGATGTAAAAACTTATCAAAACTACAAAGTACCAATGAAGTACGACAAAGTGGTTGCAAAGCTTAATTTTAAGCCAACGAGGCAGAGATTCTGACTTAAAAAGATGAAATTGTTTAACCTGTACGCTCAGGATCCACAACATTATGTGGTTTATTATCAAAATCAAGCAGGTGGGGTTTTGCCCGGATATGCGGGCAGTGCTACACTGTATGGAGCAGGGCTCGGTGGAATTTTGAGTGCACTTTTTCGAATGGCCATACTATTACACAAAAAAGGGTTCAACATTCCTAAACCTCATCTCAAGACGGCTGCTAAAAACATATTCTAACCATGGCCTTGACCCACGATATGTCAGAAGAGTGTATCAAGTCAGAGTTGGATTTGTTCACAGTCCCATTGACACAAACATGGATAGAAAAAAACACCTACATAGAAGTACCACCCTATGTCGGCAATATCTGACACAGCACCGTTGGAATTTTTCATAGCTGGAAACGGCGAAGACTATATAGATTTAAACAACACATTGATTTACATAAGACTCAATTACAAGACCTGATGGGGCGGACATCGCTGACGGTGCGACTGTTGGATAAACTATCCTGGGGCCACTATTTTTTCCCCAGGTTGATGTTTCGCTGGGCGAGAGACTGATCTCACAGAGCTCAAACACATACCCATACCGAAGGTATCATAGAATGTTTGATGAACTATGATAGACACACCCTGGAATCACTATTCTCTGCGGGGCTTTTTTACAAGGATTTAGCCGGACATATGGACGTATCAGACCCCGCAGGTGATAATACTGGTCTGACAAAGAGAGCAGCTTTTACAAATGCCAGTAATTAGTTGGAATTGTTGGCGCCAATCCACAGCGATATATTGAAAAGTTGATGCTTAACGGTGTGGATATAAAAATACGTCTAGTCCGATCAAAAGTAATATCCAATTACTATATCCAAAAATATCCAGCTAAACCCATGCAACCACAATATCTCGTGGGGGCTGCAGTACGCGAGTTTTAGCAGCTAGCACTAACCTCTGGAAGACACCTTAAAAACACCTTTCTGCCACAGGCAAATTTTCTCTCATCGAGAAGCAACCCCGAAAGCTGTTGAGCAAAAAAAAACCTCTTTATTCAAGTCAGGTGTTGGTTTAGTTGCATTCAGAACTGCTCTCTCCTTGGCAATTTGAGTGAAAATTCCGGTGAAGACTTCCGGTGGCGCTGCTCTGTAGCGACCCGGGCGAGTGCTGCTGTTGCTTTAAAGTGTTTTAAGTGTTTTCTAGCATTTCGGAAGTATTCAGAAAAACCACCCTAAAAGTGTTTTGTGCTTGTGACTGTATGTTGGAAGTTGACAACTGGCAAGCTTTTTTCATACGAAGAATTTAGTCGTTTGAAACACCATAGCAGTCAGCGGTAGCCTCAAACTGGCACCGCGTCTCCACAGTATACTTCTGGTCCTGATTGTTATCAGTGAACGTTTAATCCCCTTTCCTGCAACAACCGTGCTCTGTGAACATGGATTATATTTTGTTTACTCCTGAGAAATGTCGCGGTCCCTCCAACCACTTCAATCTACACCACCGGATAAACTGGCTTTGAACAATATGTAAAATGTGACACAAGAAATAACTTATCTTAGATAAATGTTATGGCAATATAAAGGGGGCATATTCAGCAAAGCCAAAACCCCCAAACAAATCTGTATTCAAGTAAAGTAAACCTGAACATAAAACTGTTAATATATGGACAGATGATGCAATTGAGAAACTAAAGGGGTGCTTCATGTCCACAGATTGGTAGATTTTACATCCATTAGCGCTTGATGAGGCTACTGCTACTATAACAGACTACATAGGATTCTGTGTTGATAACGTGGTAGCCAAGAAGAACATTGTAGTCTACCCTAACAACAAACCCTATATTACAAAAGAAATCAAAGACTGTATAAATAGGAAAAAGCTAGCCTTTAGAAACAAAGGCAGAACAGAATTGGAACGATGGAACAGAATTTCCAAACATCAAATACCAAAAAACTTTGGGACGCAATGAAATCAGTCACTAATTTGAACACCAATTTTAACGCCAATCTGAAGTAATTGAAAAAAACAAACAAATCATCACACTGGACAAGCAACAAAAATCAAACAAGCTGAATAACTTTTACCTGAGATTCGACTCTCAAATCTTCACTCAAGAATGTGACAGTGTTCTGCAGTCCCTGCCAGCCACTGAAGCCACCTGCTACCAGGAAGTGGACCCACTTAGCATCCAGCGTCTCTTCAGCAAAGTGCGCACAGGCAAGGCCAAAGGCCCTGATGGCCTGTCAGCTTTTCTGCTCAAAAGCTGTGCAGAAGGACTAACAATGGCATGGTGCCTTATATTCCAACAGTCGTTGAACACTCACACTGTCTTAGCTCTATGGAAGAAATCAATTATAAATGACATCGCCTAAAAAACCTTGTGCCGTGGAGAATAATGACTTTTGTCCCATAGTTCTAACCTCAATTGTAATGAAATGTTTTGAAAAATTTGTTGTGTCCCTACTCATGAAGGATGTTGAGTTAGATGTGTACCAGTTTGCTTATGAGCAAGAAAGTAGCACTGATGATGCAATCCTTTGCATCTCGCACTTTATTTCAAAGCACCTTGAAAACACAGAAGCTTATGCTAAAATTTTATTTGTTGATTTTAGTTCAGCTTTTAATACAGTGCAAACCCACATGCTTTTAGAGAAGCTTAAAGACATGAGTGTTAATACTACTCTGATCAAATGGTTTTATTCTTTTTTAACTGACAGGACACAGCAAGTGAAGGTCAATGGGATGCTGTCAGAGACCAAACACTGTAACACAGTGGGGTTCCACAGGGTTGAGTTGTATCACCCATACTTTTCACATTGTATACCAATGACTGTAGGAATGTACATCCTAATAATTATATTATGAAATTCGCTGTTGATACTACGATCCTAAGCCTGTTGTACAAGAATATGGACTCCTCTATGTACCATGATGAGATAGATATTTTTGTTACGTGGTGTGACACCAACCATCTAATTTCAAACATCCAAAAAACACAGGAGATGGTCTTCGACCCGAGGCAAGTTACTGACCATGAGCCAGTGGTCATTAAAAACCAGAAAGTAACTCAGGTATCCTCATACAAATATTTAGGTGCCCACATTGACAGTCTTCTTGGCTGGAAGACACACGTTGACAACCTGTGTAACAAACTGCAGCAGAGGCTTTATTTTCTTAGGCGTTTAAGGTTGTACGGGGTGAGCAGTCAGATCTTGATGATTTTCTACCATGCAATCTCAGAGAGCGTCATCAAATATGGAATTACTGCATGGTTCGGCAACCAAACAGTTAAGCTGAAAAACAAGCTTGCCAACATATACAAAACAGCCATGAAAATTACAGGGAAGAGAGAATTTGAGTCTATACAGAGCCTGTATGACCAGGCAGTTATGAAACTTATTTATTCAGACTCCCAACCTCCCCTCTTCCCTAAATACGAAACCCTGCCATCAGGAAGACGACTGTGTACCAAAATGCAAATCGAATTGCCTAAAATTATCATTTGTTCCAGCCTCCATTAAGCTGCTAAATAATGTGAAATAGAGCAATGTGCAATAAATATGTGACCACCTTAGCACTTAACACTTTATTGGTAATCTTTGTGCAGTAGGGCAACGTGCAATACACATACTAGTTCCTTAGCACACGGGCTCTACACAGATCTCAGATCAATAGAGCAATGTGCAATATTCATACTAGCACTTTAGCACCTGCACTTTAATCCATGGCACCATGTTGTAAACAACGTCCCTTCTTCTATTTTTATGTTTTCCTCTTGTGAAGCAGTACACCATGTCAATGCCTCTGAGGTTCTTGTTGATGTAATGTGTTTTGTGATGTGTGATGTTTTTAGTTATTTTTTTTATTTTTATGAACCAACAATGCACTGTGCCCAAGCCAAATTTCCCTTTCATAAACTCGATACTAACCCAGCATCCTGAAAGTGCCCTTTCTTCGTCATTGTGGGAAGGCATAGTCTGATTCTCCACTTCTGCGCATGTTCAAAAGAGAGGAAACCTTCATTTTCCATTGCAACGATAGGGCAGAACAGGGTGAAGGAACCCTCGCGGTGGATCGAATAATTTTCGAGACGTTCAAAGTCCTTGAAAATGATCTGTGGGTGACCTATGGGGTAGCCCTCATTAGCTTTGTAGCATAGCTTGTAAGTATTTGTCCTACTGCAAAAAAGTCTCTCGGTTTCAAACGCTCGGGGTGTATGTATGTGGACATGAATTCCATAACATCTGATTCACTTTCTTTAGCACGCTTCCACCGACATTCCCACATAACTTCAACCTTTAACCCATACATCATTGTAAGAGTCTCCAGTTTGTCATCGAACGTCTTCTTAAAACTGTATCTTTTTCATAATAACCGTCAAGGTAGTATTTACCCACCCTCATCTCACTGTGGATCAGAGCGTGATGTATGTCTACTTTTCTGCTTTTCTTGATAAATTCAAGCCATTCAATGGAAATATTTGAATATGCCTTGTGTTGATTGATGTATGCCTTGTTGAGTGTATCACGGGGTAGAAAACATGTCTTCTAGACATCCATACAGCAGGAAGCCAGCGTAGTGTGGGTAAATAGGTTGAGCCCTGTGCATTTAATGAAACTCTCTCTGCAGGGCGACGTCATTTCGACCATAGGTATACAGTTTTTGCTGAAAGTCAAAGACACCTTCGGAAAATTTGTTGTACCACTCATCAAATTCGCCCTTGTCCTTATCTTAACATGTACTCATAACCATAGTAATGTTTGTCCGGATAAGGACCACAGTAGTTGTATTCCTGCTTGTTAGATTTGTGTGGGAAGTGCCCTTTCTCCACAGTGGTCAGATTTAATGCTGTGGATGTTTTAGCATGCATGAATAGCTATCTATGTATCGCTGCTTAAAACATTCATCATACATAGAAATCAATCAATCATGGTGATCTGGGGGGTAACCCCCGCTTTGGAAAAATGTTCTAAGAGAATAAAATTGTCAAACCCCGCAGCGTTGTGCGCTAGCCATATATAACCAACATACTTGGAATGTCTAAACCTGCTCAAAAGTTTTTCAATATAGTCTGGCCCTTCAGCTGTAAACTCTTCACCATTAAATGTTATGGCACAGACAAAGTTGGCATTGTGCTTGCCATTCTCAAATTGGGTCTCAAAGTCAAAGAAAATGTATCTGTTATCTTCACGGGTGTAGGTTGGATGTAAGAATTATGTTCTGAATCTGCTGACAGCTCTATGCTGCAATGGACACAAAAACACAATTGCCCGAAACACATTTGTGTGCTTTTGTGTTTTTAACACTAACGCTGTATTTCTTACAATAATTTGTGATGTCACACGGCGCCACTAACGTTCCCGACTCACCTGTGGAAACTGGCTGCTTGTGTTTCTCAAAACAAAAGGCTGATATGCAATACCTTGAACAATCGTTGCAATATTTTGATGTTCCTTGTGACATTCAACGTGGTTGCACACATTGCAACTGTACTTCCAACTATGATCTCGTTGATTACTAAACCCTGCATAACAGAATTGGCAAACGTATGTTTCGCCTAGGAAAGCCTTGAGATTTAGCACCGTGTAGTAGTCGCCATGAAGGTATAAGAATACCGTCCTGCTGTGTGGCGTGTCACTTGTCTGATATTAATGTTTGTACCCGATCTGTAGAACACGACAATTTTAATCCCTAAGGCGCTCTCAAATTTTGCAATATCTTTAAAACCAATCTTCTAGTGTACAGAAAAACCAACGTGTGTATTTATGCCTGTAGCCGCCTTCGTTAATGTGTGCTCTGATGCTTGTGGGTCCAAATAATGTGTGAGGCAGATTGTGAAACATAGGTTGTTTGAAATGTTAGAAGGACAAAATAAGTTCATTTTGTTGTTGCTAATCACTTCATTATGCACCAGGGCATGCAGCTTTCTATATGCACCACCATTCTCACTTCGTTTTATAGAAACTGTTAGCTCCAAACCCTCATCAACCATGATCCGCGTATTGCTCTGCACAACACGTTCAATGGCATTCAAGAAACGTTCAACTCCATAACCATTTTCCGGAGGCAACATTGTGTTCACATCCGTAGTTGGACTGGCCTCTCTCAATGTGATATTGAAAACACCATTTTCCCCAGCCAAGAGTCTAGAAAACTCAACTATGTTGCTCAAAATGTTATGTAAATGTAAGTGGCTATGTCTGTTAATTTTTTCCCCCCTAAAATTAATTAACTGTTAAAAATCGAGGTCTTGCCACTATGGTGTAATCACCAACCACACACCCCCCTCTCTCCCCAATCTTTCTATGTCCACACTGTCTAAGCCATGGTTTGGTGGTGCCATTGTGCGCCCACCTCCGTTTTGCAATGCATGTAGCGTGTTATTGAGTCTAATGATATCATCAGGAAAATCCGCACAAGATCAACTCTAAGACCGTCAAACCTGGGAAATGTTTGAAATTCATATTAAAATGTTGGTGAGAGCACCCAAATCCACTTAACACAATTTAAAAACTTCATGGATAACATTAGTCTGTTTAATAACTGTTCTGGCCAACTCCTGACATCTACCTTCCAATCTCTGATTGGCATCAACCAAAGTCCTCAAAACAAGGGGGGGTGAGGATCCTAAATCTCACAGTCTCCCATCGCACCATTTGAACATCCAAAATCCCATATGGTCCAGAGGTTAGGATTCCTGGATTTTTGAACATCTAAAATCCCACACGGTCTAGCATTTAGGTTTCCTGGATTTCAACCAGACGGCCCGGGTCTGACTCCTGAAATGGGAAAGCTATCTTTTTCAAAAACACAAAAAAGTATCAATGTTCCTCCCCATCGAGGAAAATTTAATTTAAGTTCACACTTTGTTTAACATGATCACTTGACGGACTGTGCCTGTTGCAAATAACCCCTCATATTGTTGCAGCTCAGTCACTTTTCCAAGCCAACAGGCACCTGTGTCAAAAAACGATTGTTCACAATGTGGATCAACAAGTTTTTCCCTGATTTCTCTCATTTTCTCACAAATGTAGGGCTCTTCTTCCAGTTCGTAGACAATAGCTTCCACAGACCCATGGATTTCTAGGCTAGGTCAAGACATGCCCCTGACAGAATATATGTATCCCTCCTTTTGCAACCCTTAACTTAACTTAACCCTTCAAAAGGTGACTGAGGGTGGGGGGATGAGGAAAGGTTGGGGAAATGCAGAGGTGTCATAAATCTCACAAATAGACTCAGTGGCACCCCAGTCAGCCAAACTGGCAGAGGGGGGTGCGGGTCTTAAAGCACACAGATAGAAACAGTGTCTGTGAACTGACCTGTCAATCAAACAGATTTTTGACAGAAAGTATATGATAAATACTACTCACGTCTCCCCAGCCAGAATGTTCTTTATACAGACAATGGAGGCATTCCTTCCTCCAGTTCAGACGATAAGGAGAAGTGGTGGCTGAGGGGATGAGGGGGAGAATAGGGGTGAAAACTGTTTAAGTGTATTTTCATAACCATTTTCTAAACTGCCCCATTATATTTCTGTCAAGGAGATAAGAAACTGCAACTTCCATGTAGGAGCCTAAAGTAAAAATAACTCTTGGAGAAATACTCATTGTGTGGCAACAACAGGAGCCAGGTAACTTGTTTGTTCCTTTAAAACGGACCTGCCTGACATTCAGAACCTGACTACTGATTCAAATAGTTAATTGGTACAGCTGGAGGCAATGGCTTAATCAACCACATATCCTTGCTGTCTTAGCTTCCTTCCAATTCTCTTGCCACATAAGCTGGTTTGCAGGCACATGCTCTCAGCTTGTTCCAGCTCCTCCACACCCTTGCCTGAGCCTTGTTCCTCAACTGCCTGCACTTCGTTTTGTATGAACAACTTTCTCTTTTTTCCATTTGCAGTGCTCCATCTCCCAGTCCAATAATTTCATATGCTTGCCTTCCCCTTCACCTGTGTACACAAAAAAAGTTGCCCCATTACATATTGACAAAGTTTAACCATGCTGGTAAGTACTAATGACACAATCATTATATACACAGAAAACATAATTGAAATTGATAGAAACTTGTTCAGCTAACTGAACATCTAATTTATATTCAGCGCATGTTATATTATTAACATTGATTGGAATAGTAGAAACATAGTACTGTCCTGTTCTTCAGGCCCCATGCCTCACTGCCATATAGGAGGACTGGAAATACACCACAATGGGCATGGAACTACTCCGATCAACCGGTCCAGAGCGACCCCAGTGGGCTTGGAGTGCCAACAAGTCTGGTAAGACTGTTCTTGGGAAAGGGGGAGCTGTTTTTGAGTTGGCAAAAAGGGCGAATTCCCACCGCTCGATGTATGTGGGCAAATTATGTGGCAGAGTTGGAGCTACAGATTGGTGAGCTGGGGGAATAACTTATGGCTGATGTGTGTGAGAACATCCAGTTAATAAAGGTATTGTTAGGGGAAGAACATGATCAAGAGATCCCAGGTACCTCCCACGATCATGATAATGACACTGACAGTGTTGCTGAGATAGACTTACCAGAGGTTTACTCAGGGAATTTTGCTACAGCCCAGTTATTAGACCCCCAAAGGAAGGTGTCCGTGTAATAAACGGATCTCCTGTTAAACTGGAAATTCCCCTGACCTACCCTTATTTTGTACAAAAAAATTATTTGTTATATCACTTAGAAAAAACCTGGGACGATGTAACAGAACAGTTACTGGTGCCGCGTTCATATTAACGTACGGTACTGGATCTTGCCCATAGTCATGTTCCTGGAGGTCACATGTACCACCACATATCAATCAGTCAATCAATTTTATTTTTATACAGCGCTTTTCACAAGTTGCCATGTCACAAAGACGCTTTACATAGAGAAAAATACAGTATGTCCCAGGCCTGACTCCCCAAAAGCATGCCAGTGGCAACAGTGGCAATGAAAAACTCCCTAGGCTTGCCGGAAGAAACCTTGAGAGGAACCCGGCTTAGTGGGGGAGCCCATCCTCTGCTGGCCAGCACTGGGACTTAAATTAAAG
>JAOVYW010074505.1:0-18142 GCA_025775045.1 Hiodon tergisus | reverse complement strand
CCCAGATGATCACATCTCTGGGCGCAGAGGCTGTGGAGAGAGCTGAGGCCATTGCCAGGCAGGCCGACATCATCGCCGCTCTGACCCTGGAGGTGCTGAAGGGGACCACCAAGGCCTTTGACAGCGGTGGGAGTGCCTTCCATGCGTTGACCAGAAGACCCAGCACAAATATACAGTTTTAGTCCGTAATAATTCCCCCTTCCAGCACTGCTGACTCGTGTCTACATAAACTGCGCTAAACGTTGATCTAGAAAGATGCGCAGCAACGTCCAACTCGTCTGACTTTTTTCCTCATGACTTGGGTTTTGTTTTCCAGAATGAAAAAAACACCACCACTATGTTTTAACATCTGACGCTATTGACTATTGGACCAACAGGTCAACGGTGCTCATGAGTTAAGCTCCTTGGAGCGTCACTGCTGTCGTAAGCCTGAGAGAGGGACTTCTTAAATCAGCGTTGCTTCATTGAGGATTCAGATAGATGAATAAGACGTAGTATTACCATAAATAAGGGCACTGAGCAAAAGAAAAGTGTAATTTTAACCTTTATTCCGTCTATCTTTATTCCGTCTATCCGGGTTTACAGGCTTTCCACAAAACTGGCAGTGGGTGTGGAAGTTTAGAATTTGAAGTCTTTAGCATTTACTACAATGCTCTGCCTCCCTTACCCAGACATCCACGAGCTGCGACCACACCCGGGGCAGAAACACGTGGCGCTTCGCTTCCGGTCGCTTCTCGACTCGGACCACCACCCCTCTGAAATTGCAGGTGAGCGTGTAGCGAGCAGAAAACGACGCGTAGCGCCCTGAAGCACTGCTGGCCCTCGGCACTGTTCCACCAGCTTGAACGATTTCTCTCTTGCAGAGAGCCACAGGTTTTGCGACAGGGTCCAGGATGCCTACACCATGCGATGTTGTCCTCAGGTAAAGCAGTCGTCTGTAGTGGAATCTTGGGGTTTAAACTTGTTGGTACACTCCTTCCTTTTCTTGTGGGAGGTACCTGTCTAGGAATGGCATATGATTAATGGCTAGAATGGAAGGGATTCTATCAAATGGATTACTCAAACTAAACAATAGAGAGCTAAGTAGAAGGTCAATGAATCCATGAGTGAACCAAGCTTCTCCGGGATTTGTGAATGATCAATTTTACTTTCTTCCTCCTCCCACAGGTGCACGGCGTGGTCAACGACACGATAGAATTTGTGAAAAACATCATCAACACAGAAATCAACAGTGCCACCGACAACCCTGTATCCTTTTCCGCCTCATCCCTTAGGCAACAGAAACGTAGGGTTTTGCAGCTGAGCGGCCGGAGGCTGTGAAAAAGGACCCCACCTCCCATTAGCAACCTAACGATTGGCCTGGTCACCAGAGAGGTTTGAACTTTGACATGACGCGTCAGATGGTTTTCGCAGAACGGGGGGAGACCATCTCTGGAGGGAACTTCCATGGGGAGTACCCCGCTAAAGTATGTGAAAGTATTGGGAACGGGGTAGGGACTTGGGTGACACAGCAGATATGTGCGGGGGCTGGAAACTGACACCCGCCGCCCTGGCTCTCTCGCCCCGCCAGGCCCTGGACTACCTGTGCATCGGCGTGCACGAGCTGGCCTCCATCAGTGAGCGGAGGATCGAACGTCTGTGTAACCCCTCTCTGAGCGAGCTGCCCGCCTTCCTGGTCAACGAGGGGGGCCTCAACTCCGGCTTCATGATCGCTCACTGCACCGCCGCCTCACTGGGTCAGTCCAGGCCTTCCTCTTACTGATGATGATGATGATGATGATGAGGCGTTTTAGGGTTTGTGTGTGTTTGTCACAAGCCTTAGTTTATATGTCTGTCTGTCTCTCTGTTGCGTGATTGTGTGAGTGGGTTTGTACGCTCACCCTGCCCTGTCCACTGCAGTGTCGGAGAATAAAGTGCTGTGTCACCCTTCCTCCGTGGACTCCCTGTCCACCAGTGCGGCCACCGAGGACCACGTGTCGATGGGGGGCTGGGCGGCCAGGAAGGCCCTGAGGGTGGTGGAGCACGTGGAGCAAGGTGTGTCGCTCGCGCTGCCCCTCTGAGGCACCTATACGTCTGTCAGGTGTATCCAGATCCAAGGACCAACACAGCGCTCACAGTAGAGTGCTTGTCTTTATGGGGTCGTGAGTTCAGACATAGCATGGCTGTGTGCACTGAGGAATGAAGTGGGTGGGTGTTATTCTCATTGCCGGACAAGATGAAATCTCGTACAAATAATACTGAAAGTTCTGTGTTGCATTGATCGTTTGGTTTGATTTGCTACAACTATTAGGTCTGATTGGTAGGTAGAGTAGAGCATTTGTTACAAAACTGGAGGCTGACTTTATGGACTAAAATCAGGAGGTCGGGAATCCCTTCTGCCCAGTGGATTTATCATCCCTGAGCTATATCAAGTATTTGACTGGAATGACTCATTTGCTATCGTCTTTGTTATGAGAATGACGCCAGCTCGTTACAATAATGCTTGATAATAATGCTCTTAGCATTGCCTGAGCGACTGTTTTTTTAAAATGTCGATAGTGAAGTCCTTCTGTGGACTATGCCCTGACGATGATTCCCTTTAAGCTATTGGGAAAATAACCAATGGGTAATGTGTAATCTACTGAGGACAAGGACCACATCAATTTTGCACAGACACACAGACGCCCACACAGACGCACACACACACACACACAAAGCGATTTATATGTTCAAAATGTTTTACTGCAAGAGCTTGTTCTGGAAATCTTTATTAATTAGTATCTTGCTTAATAAGTAAAATTTCAGATGCATTTTGTGAATAAGGGATTAAAATGTTGAGGCATAGTGTCTCTGTGTCAGATTGGATTACTCTATACCTGATTTTACACCACCACCCCACCCCACCCCCAAAACTCAATAAAAAAAGGGTGTTGGTTTTTGTGAAACTAGTGAATCTCTAGTGAGGGATGTCGATCACATTTCAACCCCCCCATAGTCCTCTCCATCGAGCTGCTGGCCGCCTGCCAAGGCATCGAGTTCCTACGCCCCCTGCGCACCACCACCCCCTTGGAGAAGGTCTACGACCTGGTGCGCACCGTGGTGAAGTAGGTTAATGACAAATCGCCTGTTTGCTTGGGTCACGGCCTCACCCAAACATCAAAGAGGTCGGTAAATGAGTGGCTAATGTTCTGTTTGTCTCCCCATCCCGACCCCGACCCCGACCCCAGGCCCTGGATTAAAGACCGCTTCATGTCCCCGGACATCGAGGCCGTCCACCGGCTGCTGCTGGACCAAAAGGCAAGTGAGATACCGGGACAGGCGTAGGATGCATTTCACTGGAGCACTCAGAAATCTGTGATTAAATTTTACATCACAATTTTTTTTTAATTGACTGGGACCAAATCAGAACTTTGACTATCAGCTAATCGTGTTTAATGAAACTGTATATTAGGGATTCCTTGTTTTTGTAAGACTCTTCTACTCAAAAAAAGCTGTCATGTAAAGTGTGATTAGCAGATTGCCAAAGGTTTGATTTGATCCCAGGCACAGTCTGGGTCATATTAGGAATGGTTTATTTAATCAATTCCATAAATGGCTGCTTGTTTTGGTTTATTGTAGACGATGTGCGGTTCAGGGTTAGAATTGAACAAGAAACAACACAAGCTAGCTAGGACATCTGCGGGGGGGACACAGGATGAATGGCTGTAATTTTCGTATGGGGTGTCTGTGGGGTTTGTGTCTGTGCACGAGTGACGATCTGTCTGTCCCACACAGGTGTGGAATGTGGCCCATCCCTACATCGAGAAGTATCGTATGGAACACATCCCAGAATCCCGCCCCTCCTCCCCTACGGCCTTCTCACTGGACTCCCCGGCATCGCCTAGGAAACGGGTCCGGCTTGAGTAACAGCTGCCACCAAAAAAAAAACCCCTAGACAAATGGTGTATCACATGCATTTTATATGGACCTGTACAAATAAGGGTTAACTGCAACTCCACAGAAATATATCAGTAATCTGAATGATCTGACCACAAAGTACTGATGTAAACAAATTTAACTATCTTCAGAATGCGTTTGCAATGTTGTCACAATGCGTTTCACTGTTGCAAGGCCACAGACATGTGATAGAAATGTATTTCTCTTGCTGGGTGCTTAAGAATTGGCCGGGGCCAGAGGTGTATGAAAGATAATATAACAACAGACATGCTACATCTGATTTAGACACAGAGTAGATATGAAGGACAGTTGTACTTCAGAATAGGCACAACTAAGTAGAAAATTGTCTGTATCTTATTTCTACCTCAATTAAGTTTCTATTACCAAACAGAAAGTGTGATAAAAAGATAAGAGAGAAACTGATCTTTACAAACATTTGTAATTGAAATCAACGTAATCAAAATCAAAAACCATCAACCTTTAAATTAAATATCACTTAATTTGATTGAAGGAATGTGCTCAATAAACTGAAGGACATTGCTTCTGGCCTCCCAAAAATGTCTCCCTGTAAACCTGAATTTAAACCATGGGCTTTGTTTTAGGCCTTGTTCTTTGGTCAGTACCTGGAATCGGAGTGACTACATACCAGTGTTTGTGCATTGGTCAACATTAGCTTGAGAGAGAAAATATAATGGCAAATAATTGTTCAAATCTAAAGGAGTAAAATGTGTTGCCCATGGAAAATAGTCTGCAGAACACATGTGACGGAGTACTGGCCATCTCTGCTCCCCAGCTCATGTGGCACGGTTTGGTAGAGCAGCTCTGCTCCATTGACACTTTGGGCCTCTGAAGACCATTACCATGTTTAACCAGCAAATGACAAGATTCCATCAGAGTGTGGGACATTCTGTTGGGCGTTTGCTTGATGTATTAAAACAGCTTTCTCATTCTCAAGGACATTATCAGTTCCTCAAATTAAAGTTCCTGTGAAAGCAATTCCCTTCCCTCCTGGGCATTACTCTGGCAGGTCTTTGGCATTCTTGCGCTTGCCCTTCTTTAGCCAAAGGTAAAGGTTTAGGGCAGGATCCTGCACAGCGGTGGGTCACTTTGGCCCGGGATCTCAGTGGCGTCGACCTCGCTTTGTACACATGCACGGCCGTGAGCCAAATCGGTGGCTCTGACCTCAAACCAAGCTTATGCCGTGTCAAGGAGGGTTCCACGTTGGTTCAGAGCTAATGACACAACAAATAGCGCTGATTCACTAAAGGATGAACTAATTAACAAGATTTGCAGCTCGTTGTTTACAAATCCACGATACAGTAGAGACTACGCTGGCACACCTTCACTCCAGACAAACGTGGTGAGGTCAAGTCTCTTGCTCTTCCAGGTAAACAAAATCAAGGTTTTAAACACGTTCTTTAGCCCCAAGTTCTCAATAAATTTTAAAATCCAAAATGAAAGATTTTAATGGCCAAAATACGTATGTTGAAATGATGGATGGTATTGAGTTACCAATAATTGCAAACACGATTTTGGTGTTGAGAACATTGCACTTTTTATTGGTGTGTAGGACCGTACAGCCAGTGCTGCATAAATTAAAGGTATTTTTAAAACACATTTTACCATAATCATGCCACGTTTTCACAGACTGATGCCGAACTCATAGACAACACAGTGTTATGTCTGGTGCTGAAGTGGTCAATAGTCTGCGGTTCTGTTATTTTCGTAAACAATTTTACCCTTTATGATGACATATCTAATGAGTTCCTGGTGTCCTCCCATCTGATAAATTAGGTGCTCCCACCTGAGACGTATCAGAAAAACAGTGAATCAGCACCAGCACAGACGCGGTTCCCTCCGTCTCAGAAAAATATCACCACGTTCATGTCGCAGTCCAGAAGTGTTTTTTTTAAATAAATGCAACACAATTGTATTTGAATCACTTCTGAGGTGGAAACAACAGAAGGGATGCATTTCGCTAAACATTTTCTTTTGACCTTTCTTTTGTCCGCGTTATCCCACTGCAATACTTCTCAAGAACACTAATAAGGACAGTAGTGTAGAGAAATATGATGAAAAGTATCAGTGCAGAACTGTGAAAAGTTTCATAAAAGGTGACATGAACATGATCAATAATTTCCTGTATTTATCATCGTCTGGATGATGATGAAGAGTATGAGAACTGTACCGTGAGGCGTTTATGATGAGAAGATCCCCCTGCTTGTTGACCTCCAGTGACCCGTGATTGTGGGACTGGCCCAGGGCATAGGCTGCATTGATGGTTGCCGCTGCCAGGGCCTCATTCATGGACATCCTCATGTTGACACAGGCCAGATGCATAACCAAGGGCTTAGGGACAAAAAGGAAGTTTGAACCAACCAGCTCATGAGCTCACTTAGCCCCCCCCCACCACCCCTATGCTCTACACTGCAGGAGTTGGGCAGGTAACATACTCTCTAAGCAGTGTAAAACGCATGGCATACCATGAGAACACCTTGAGAAACCCCAGACTTCACCTGTAATCCCCCCCCCCCCTTCCAGGATCTGCTCTCAAAAATGAGACTATAGTGCCACCCTCAACTGTACCCCCTCTGCTGTCCCCGAGAGGAACAACCAGCTCCAACGCCCTTCTCTGCTTTCTGGTCACATTCCCAGGTACCCACCATTGAGCAGCAGTATGCATTGGGGTTGAAGTCGCTGCCCAGTGCCACGATGACACCAGCATCCAGCATGTCCCTTGCCCGCGGCTGAGGCAGCCTAGGACACAGGCAGTTCATCATCACCTCAAACAGGTAAAGCTAACTTTGAAACAGAGAGTGCCTCCTCCATTTCCTGATGCATATTACATGACTAAATGCATTTCATAAAACCATGAGCATTTTATTTTATTGCTAGGCAACATGACATTTTGAACTTCAAATGACTTCATCTACCATGCGTTAACTGTGAAAATGCTGTTAGAATGATGGTCTTTCGGCAAAAATGAATAAGTTTGTTCAGTATAATTTGTTACGTATAATAGCACTTCACTGTTTATATTTCTATTATTTAAAGAGTTAATGCTGCCGATATTTTGTGAATGTCAGTTGTGAATGGTGATATAATAAATGTACCAACCTGAGTCTTGGTAATTAACAGCCTTGGGTCCATGAACAAGGTTTAATGAAAGTGACGCAAGATTGCAAGCTAACTGTATTGAGTAATAACCCTTAAATAGTAGTTATTATTTTATTGTGTAATTATTTATTTGTTGTTAAGCGACTGAATAGATGTAATAAGACAGTTCTTAGGAGCCGGCCTATAAAAGACGTTCACTAAGCCCTGGACAGCGAGGGACTAGGAAAATGTTCGTAATGACAGCTGTCCTTCAGCCTACATTAAATGGCTGACCTTGCTTGCACTCCTTTTTATTGTAACTAATATAAAACAGCATGACGCGTTAATTTCCCCCAAACACTGCAGATACAAATAAGAAAAGAAAAAAACCCTGATTGACTTGTATTTACTCTCAATTTTATGTTTAAACAATATACAGTTATGCCTCTACCTCTACTCTAAGTCTGGAGAGTTGATTTTCCTCTCTAAAAGCAGAGATGCCACCACTTGGTGGAAGTGTATGACAATCAGGTCTGCTGTGCATTCCACAGTACCTGAGTATATATGCTGTGGTGGGCAGGAGGACAGCGGACGTTTTGGCTTTGGCCATGGCAGCTATCCCCTCGTCAGTCACTTCCTCCAGGTGGCTGATGGCCAGAGCCTTGAGTTCCGCTCCAAGCTGTGAGAAACACAACCCATCCCACAAGCAGTTGTCCCAACAGATTTGCCATAGAGAAGAGTGGAACATTATGAGTTCAATGTAAGGCGTTTGTGAAACTGAACAAAAAGCGTGCAGAACGTAATGGGGTGGAATCAGATTTTAAGGGTGAGTTATGTGGAGTAGAGTGTACAAACTCACCTGGGCAGAGTTCATGGGATGGAGCTCATCTCCATGGAAATTAATCTGCAGACCCATGTCCTTTCCTGCCTGGAGGATGGTCCGGGTGGAATGGAGGTCAAAAACCCCCTTCTCACAGAACACGTCGATGTTGTCCACCCTCAGCTCCCCCCGCCTTATCTTCTCCTGTAGGCAGGGCAGCTGGACATTCACTATGTCCTCAGCTGCCTCTGTGGCCGTCTTCCCCCTGGCACAGGGGACACACACCCAGCTGGTCAAGCCTAACAGAGCATCCTGAAATCCTGAGCGGTGTTCAACTGGATTGAGATGTGGTGACTGCGAAGGCCACAGCATATCATTCACATTCATCAAACCATTCAGTGACCCCTCGTGCCCTGTGGATGGGAGCATTTTCATCCTGGAAGAGACCACTTCCATCAGAATAGAAATGTTTCACCTTCGGATAAAGGTGATTACTTAGGATTACTTTGCAAAGATTTGCAGTGACCATTCCCTCTAAGGGGACAACTGGACCCAAACCATGCCAGGAAAATGCCCCCCTCAGACCCCCTCACTGTAGGTTTGTCCTTTCATTTGTCACTGGTCTGTATGCGTGTTGGTCTTGACTTTTTTGCATAAGTGTGTCTCTCACTGTCTGTGTGGATCTTAGTGTGTTGGTGTTAATCTCTGTGTCTGTGTGTGGATCTTTGTGTGTGGATCTGTGCATGTATTGCGTACAGTACTTGGGTACAGCATGAGCGCCACAGTAGGTGGAGGAGATGCCAATAGGCAGTGTCTTGCGAGCGCTCTCGATGACGGTCAACATCTTCAGCTCCGTGTCCAACTCTAAGCCGTAGCCACTCTTGCACTCCACAAGTGTGGTTCCAGCCCGTAGCATGCGGGTCAGCCTCTGGTTTAGGCTGGCCAGCAGCTGGTCTGGAGAGGCCCGGCGAGTGTGCTCCACAGTGAAGTGGATCCCTCCCCCAGCCTGGTGGACATCCATGTAGCTTGCCCCAGCTAGCTGTAGATCAGACACATCAGGATTACAATAGAAACGTATAACAGTGGTGAGCAGTACTAAATAAATACATCCAGGTGGACTCGCACACATGCTTGATCCCTTTCACTGACTAAATTAATGATTAATAACAGTAGGCTAACTCTACTCTAACACTGAAGACTAAATCCATTTATGATTAAAACTGCGTAGTTTGTCCAGAAAGGTAATTAGCCGATTGTCTCGTTGCACCAAATACCTAAATCTTTTGCTCCAGGAACTAATTGTCAGCCCCTCTACATTCACTGACATCTGAGTGAGTTGATGGGTTGAGGAAATGGCAACAGTAATGTGGGTGGACAGCCTACCTTCATGGAAAATTCATGGACTCTGTCACCTGCCCAAACAGGATGAGTATGAGCGTCCACCAGTCCTAAAACCCACACAAGAGGCACATAATGATTTGTTAAACCCCACGTCTGTTTTTAATAATTCGCTATAACAAATAAAGTTTGATTGATTGGATGATGATTGCAGTTTAGAAACGTGGGGTAAGAGAGGGTTATTCTAGGATGTCAACTACAGTTTCTGCTTTTGTTTTTGTAGTTGTCACATTCAATACTAATGAGTAACTCCTTGGATATGTCGCAAACAAATTTGTACAGAGGAGCAGCTTCTGGTTCGTCTTGGCTTCTTCTGTACGGAAGAGCAGGAATTTTAAAATCTCGCCTCAGGCTTTCTATAATTGGTCCTTGCCTGGTAGAACACACATGCTCGAGGCATCGATCACGTTTTCGAACGAAGATCCTCGGAAGTCAGACTCGATTTTGTCCAGGTGGCCGATTGCTTTCACGCGCCCGTCTCTAGAAGAAAAACACAAATCACGCGTTCAGCCGTAGTTATTCCAGATAACTTTTGAAATGTAAATCATTGTTAGGACACCTTGTATTTCTCCGAATACAATATAAGAGCTTGATGGTAAATTGAAGTGCAGCACCAAATGAAATGTATTCTAATTGTATGCTGAGTTTTGTACCGAAATTAGATAAGATTACATAATGTAATGAGCAAACGCCTTTGATACGCTCCGTCAGTGGATAAAAGCGGATTTGCAAACTAGATAAACACTTACCTGTTCCTCGGTGCTTCATTTCAACAACAATGCATTTAAAAGCAGACAATTAGACGTCCTGTTTAAAAATGTGCATGTTTATTAGACTAAAATTGAACTATTTATTAGACAAAAAACTTACTTTCCGACAACCAAACTAGCATTTTCAATCACCGAGAGATTGCGCATTCCATCCCCAGTTAAGAACCTTTCACCAGCACTACAAACTAAAACGATCTGCTTTGCGTTTTTGACAAGAAGTCGGAAATCGCTCGACATTTTAAACGATTTTACTTTTCCCTTGCTATATACGATTCGCATTCGCGGTTGTATTTTCTGTTAAAGGCACGATATTTGCAGAAGTGCTGTTTTTTAAACCTAATCGAAGGGCTTTAAAGAAGGAGGAGTTTTTTTACGCGGGTTAATGAATGCAAAGACAGAAAACGAGAGGGACGGCTGAGTTACTAATCTATCTTTGTCTACAAAACCCTAAAAAGCGGTAGGTACTAGGGTTGTTTCTAAGACATTTTAATTGCTGTGACACATTAAGCGTCTTTTAAAGATGCACTTGGGGAATCTATCTTAATGTTGTCTTTTTTGCTTTTCGTAGACGTTTATGAAAATAACATTAACATTATACTGTACCTGTAGATTAGAAATATGTCTGAGGGGCTTTTTAAAAAAAAATCATTTATTGTCATATTGAGACAGTATTTGTATATATTTTGTAACAGCAGTTTAAATGAATGCTCAGCTGTAACATGGATCAAAATTTATAGTGGTGGTAATTCTTAAAAGCAGAATTCCTTCAGCAGTGAGACACAGATACAGTATGTGCTCAGACACAATATCTATTCAACACAGCTTTAATGCTTGCAAGCAAGAGCCTCCCTCTCCTAAAGAGTGACAGCCCTGATCATTGAATTCACATCATTACTTATAAACATGAACAAACCAGTGACAGAAATCGTCATCATTATAATTAAAGGAATATCCATCTATCTATCTATCATTCAGTGGAAAAGTACGCCACACCCCTTTTAGGAACCTTCAGCTTAACCTCTCCTCCAGGTATGGCTTCTGACCTTCAGACAAACAGGAGTCAAAAGAAGACAAGATGTTCCGTCCAAAAAGAACATCTCATCTTGACTCTCACAACTTCGCTCATGGTCAAGTTGCTAATGTACGATTTAATAGAACATCTTAAGAGGTACAGAGGCCTTTTCCAGCAGAATATAGTAACTTCATCTGTATATTGAGAGATAGATCCCAATCATAATTTCCATAACATTTTACCAAAACACCCAATGTGCCTTAATGTCAAAGTTAGTATTGAGCCACTGTGCCTTGTATCAATTTTATTATTCATTATTTGGAAAACCCCTTTTCAAAATAGCAGTCATTGACGACTCTTTCTGCGAGGCTATGGAGGCTAAGCCACTTCCAGAGTTAACAAATTTTTTAACAGATCTTTTTGTGCGAATAAAAAGCTAAAGTACTAGCCCCTAAAAACAGCCATTTTCCAGGTGCTTCATAGTTCGCACAGGTAGAATATGTACTCGTTTATTTTTCAATTAATCATGACAGTAAAGTCTTATTATCAGTATTACATGTTGCCAAAGCTATTAAAATGCACATAAGGGCTCCCCTTAAATAAATACACCAACAGATGTATTACTAATCAGTCCCTATCAACTGGAAGCCAACCCTTAATTTTCCCTGTATGGTCATACAGAGGGATTCACACACACACGTCGGGATCCGTTTGGTGCAGACTGGAGTGTCCAGGAGCTTAGGTTCACTTTTGGTTGGCTAAGCCCTTCTGTTTTTCCAATACTTCAGGCTACGTGCTGGTGCCCATGGGAAGTGGCTCCTTGTTATACCCTATAGCAATTGGCTTAAGAATATCGTTCCATCGAGGGGCCTGTGGCGATGTTTTTACAGCCTAAAAGAATCCACCACACATACTTCCACACCTAGCCCCAATTGGGGGATTTAAGGTGGGTGTGGCCTCTGATCCGTTTTTTTTGCGTTATTTGTAACTGGTAAAATGGGAATGTACATGCATATATTTTGGTACATCAAGCTACCCCAATTAAAATGTAGAAGCAAATGTCAGCTGACATCACAGCTATCCTGATGATCTGATACTGGTCATTTTTTGATAGGGAGCGTTTTAATAAGACAATACTTAAATAGATTTAAACAAACTTTAATGACAGTGGCACTTATACATGAGGTTCTCAGAGGTTTTGGCAGGGCTCAGGAGATGGCAGAGAACATTCTAGCAAAAAGGTTCTTGAGGCCCTTCTGTTCAGGAGAAGTGCCGGCTTGAATATTTTCTTCCACTGGAGTGGGGATCGCAGGGTTCCCTTTCAAAGGGGAGAAATGTTTATCGGTATGCTTTTTCCCTTTTCAATTACAGTGATCGGCATCACACACAAACAATTCAAATTTATTTTCATACTCTGATACGATTCTTGTATTTTTGCATTAATTGTATGTTTAATAAGCATTATGAAATGAAAAAAAAAATTATGAAATGTATAATGAATACAATTACCAGTGATGCTGGAACCAGGGGTCTGGGAGGTTTGCAGTAGGTTCTCAGGGGCAGTTCTCTGGTTCCCAAAATACTTTTTTTTTTTTAAAGAATGAAAGATTTTTAAAAAAAGAAAAATGCCAATAAGAAGTAAAGACATCCATAGCAGAATCTATATATGATTTCCCCCCATATTATTGTAAGAATTACTGCTATTCTAACATGAGTTGAATGTAATATTACATTCTATAGTTTATAATAAAATTTTTGCCTTAACCATTACCTTGGTCTTGCAGGTCCTAGTTGTCATTTTTTCCTCCGTTGACGGAAGGCTGGCAGCCGTAGTTGTTGCCTTGTTACGTAGCTGCCTCGTCAGGGAAATTGCCAGAACTTCATCAAAATCGGGATCCTGTGCAGTCATTGCTTTCAGGAGCGTATTTTCAGAGAACAGATGGTGGAAATCCTCATACGTTCTCATGAAGATCTTTTGCATCTCTTGACCTTCCAAAATGCACAACCTGGACATTAAATCGCTAATGTCAGGTTTCGACAAATGCACATTGTCAGAGGAAGATGGTGCCAGTGGGAAATTTTTCTCTTGGTCGGAGGATTGAAGCTTCGTCAGCAGTCGGATCAAAATGAGGGAAATGAAGCGGGTGGAGCGGTCAGTGGCAGCGTCAGGTGAAAACCAGAGATATGGGTTGTCTTCAGCGAGCACGGGATGGCTAGGATTGCTGGGATCAGAAGAATGTGGAAATCCAAGCTCATCCCTGTCGCTGGCCCGTCTCAACGTTCCAAGACCCTCCAACAAAGGAGCAGCTGACACCAGTGAAGACAAGATTTTTTTTTCTTAGAACAATATTAACGCAATTAACGGTCATACTTCATATTTTGAGTGCAAGATGAAGGTGATAAAATAATCCCAGAGCAGGGATAAACCCAAGTGCAGCTCCATCCATGGAGTCCCAGCCAGACACAGCATCGTAACTCAAAATAAATGTGACCTTTAATAACTTGGATGACATGGAAACAGGTAACTGAAAGCAGTACAATGACTCCCCACAACAAAACCTTATTGACAGGGTTATAAAGATAACAAAAACCAAGTTGGGAGGTGCAGGGCGAATGAAAGAAACAGTGCACATGGGTTAGCAGAATGTTAAGCGATTTGTTCATGTTGGGTTCCAATAATTCTGGAGGGGACTGTAAAAAAGTGTTAAGTCTGACCTGCAGCTGAACCCGTATTTGGCTTCTTCTCAACAGGCTCCATAAAAGTAGGCTTGGGTTCGTCTGGAAGACAGATATGTATAAATTACTAATTGTATTTGTACCAACGTCTGCTTTAGAGCCATCTGTAATTCTGCGGCTATGGCTGCTGTTATTTTTTGAGTGATGTGAAGTTTAGCGGTAAAAAAGAAGTAAAGTTCCTTTACTGGGTCACTCATATGATTAACACTAACACTGATGTGCAAATAGTCATAGTCACAGAGCCTTATCAATCAGATTTATACTTAAACTATAACTATATATGAACTATACGTCTGAGAGCGATACCGTTTACATTCTTAGAATAGAATGTTCAGCGTATATTTGAAAGCTATCAAGTTTATTCAACAAATTTTAAATCGATCTGAAGTGCATTAACAGTTTGAAACATTAGGGGGCAATAAAGTAAAGCAAAAAAACCTTACCAATCAAATTCCACGGAGATAACGGAAGGTTGTTTTCTGGTTGTCAAAGTAATCCGGCCGGATTCACTCGGCTGTCTTCGAAAATAATGTTGTTAAAAGCTACAAGAGCGGTAGAACTTATTACCACGCGATAACAATACGTATTAATCTTGCGTTTCAGTGACGTAAAACATTTCATTAATTAAACCCTAAAGTAAAGGATTTTCCTCATACATCAGCATTTCATAATTTAAATAAAATTAAATGCAATGGTACCCTTACCATTTGAAAACAAACATTACCAACAATTGTCACCATTAATAGCGTTTTTAAAAAGCCACCCCGGTCTTAAATATTTCAGACACTGGTAGACCTCCACTTTTTGTCTATACCCAACTGGGTGGATGTAGAGAGCATATTCAATTTCAAAACAAATTTATTGGACACCAATGACGAGATTACTGCACACACACCATACTTAGAATTGAAACAGCAGCTTCCCTCACCATCCCAAGGCAGCACGCCGCACTGACACCAAATGCCGGTGTGAGCGTCACCAACAAATCAGTATCCTCTGGGATACAGAGATGGGCGACACTTACATCAGACTGTACTGGCATTTTTTTTTTAAATTCTGTAGAAAGAGACATTCCTATGAGTACTGATAATGGAAAAAGTACAAATTAAGTACAATGTGAGATTTAAGGGCCATACTTTGTGGCATTCATGCACTACCGCTTTCTAAAAAAAGTTCCATGACCAAAGGGGTGGTGCACTCTTCAGTAACCTGAAAACACACAGTTCCTTGCTTCCAACCGTTAATCAAAGCACGACTTCCTACATACCAACTTACAATTTCATGGAAAAATGACGATATACTGACTTGACAGGTTGCCAAAGAAACACTATTCAATTATACGTGAACCAAGAGGTTAATTAGAAAATTGTCAAAATAGGGCATTAATCCTATTAATTAATAGGGCAACTAACATTTACCTGCAATTCACATGCAAGCAACTGATGTCCAGTGATGCAATTTGGTGTGCATTGCGTAGCAGGAACGGCATAATGATTCAGTCTAACATGCTGGCATAAATCAATTCAGTCCCTGCAGACCATGGTCATGAATTGAGCTATGTATTGTGTCCCCTACCTTAAGTACAGATTCACCCAGTGCATCACTCATATTTTAGACTAATTTTAGTGGATACAGATGCCCATGAGAACAAACGCAACGCCTAAATCCAGACCTCCATCTGCGGTACGTGCCTACCGCCGGCAAGCTGACAGTCAACATTCTAGAGGCAAAGAACCTTAAGATGGATGTGGCCTATCCGGTGAGTCTGATAGGAATGGCAATTAGTCTGTCACTGCCTTGTACAGCTGCCCACTCCTGCAGGATTAGATGTAGCGTTTTTAAGTTTGTGCTTCCTGCACCCACATGGACAACCCCCGGCTGTCCAAGTTCTCCAGAGAGGCAGTATCAGCACACTTTCTGTAAAAGAAATGCATTAGAGGTGAATGTTTTTCTTGCTGATGTAAGTTAGACTGACAATGCATTAAAAACGGTAATGGACAAAGCAGCATTTTAATTTAGATTGACGATATGGCACTTTGCCTCCACGCATTATATTATATAAACCGGTCTCCATTATCACAGCTGTTAAGGGAGTTTGAGGATCAAGACAAGATGTCATGAGGAGCGGTCAAAGGTTCTCAATTGTGCAATGAGTACCATCACTTCTTCCAGTAAACAGTAGCCCTCATATGTGAATCCCATTCTGGAAAGGGAATCTGACCAAGTGCCAATAGAACTCAAAACGGACAATCTTACAGCATAGACATGATGCAAACTGATCGTAAATGGACTAACCTTACAGCATGAACGGCAGCCAGAACCCTGAAACTGTAGACAAACGCTAGACAGAATCCTGAAATGGCAAATGCACAATGAAATGAGAATTCATAAACCGCAATTTTCAATCATGGTGTGATAACAGTATACAAACGGCAAACTAGCACAAGGTACGAACCAACAGAATCCTGAAACGGCTAATGAACGGCAGACAGAATTTTCAAAACAGTAAAGGAACAGAGAGAATACTAACCCACAAATGGACATCCATGAAGGGAACTAGAAAACAAAAACAAAATTGCAAATAAATAAATAAATAAAAACCCGATCTGAACCTGTAAGTGAGCTACAAACAAATGACCTGATCCAAAAGAGTCCTGAAATGGCAAATCAATAAAAACCATGGAATCATAGTAAAAGAACATGTTACAGAATCCTGACAGAAATGGTGCAAATGGACATTCATGACAATAAATGATTTGTTGACATGAAACTGAAGCAGTAAGTGAACAGCAACCAATAATCCTGAAATGGCAGAGAACAGAATCTTCACAGTAAATGAAAAGGAACCAATACAATCCTGACACTTCAAATACAGAAAACTTCCCAAACTGCAGGCAACATAAAAGTGAACAAATGAAGAAAATTAACCAATAGAATCCAGAACCAGTAAATGCAAAAACGAGTGATGAGAATCAACACAGACAAAATGAACAGTAGAGATCTTCAAATAATAACTATACAAACACTGACTCCAGAAATATAGAATGACCCAACAGAACCCCCAAACTGCAAATGGATGCAATTAAAATCCAGATGGTAAATGAACATGAATGAAAGGGGACAAATACAGAATCCACATAGTAACTGGCAAAACAATGAATTACAAGTTAGAATTCTGAACCAGTAATTTAAAATTATGGAATCCTTGTCGTAAATGAAGTAGACGATGAATCCTGAAAAAGTATAACAAATGGACAAAACACTGGAAATTACCAGCAAGCAGTGATACAACCAATAGAGATCTTACAGTAAATGAACAGCTTTGACATTAAAAACTGACCGTAAATGAACAAAGACACCAACAGAACCCTGTAATGGCAGACACATGAACAGAATCTTCGCAGTAATTGAACAAAGGAACCAACAGAACCCTGACATAGCAAATACAGAACAAAAAGACTTCCAAAAAACGGCAGGCAAAATAGAAGACAAAAAGATGATCAAACAGTGAGTGTACAAAAAAGAACACTATGCAACAAATGCAAAAAAAAAAAATTCTGAAACAACAATGTACTAAATTAACCAATCTAACCACAAACCAGGAAATGCAAAACAAAAACTTGCCAATAAAATTCCTTAAAACAATGAACTGCATATAAACAAGAGAATCCTGAAAAAGCAAATACATAGAAGAACCAATAGAATCTCTAAAACAGATTGAAAAGAACCAACAAAATACTAAACTGAGGGGGTATCCTGAAACTTGAAACAGAAAATTGGAAAAAAACTGAATGAACCAACACAAAACAAATAAAAATAAAATCTTGAAACAAGTAAATGGAGACTCCCAAAACACAATATGAACCAATTGTAAAACACAGCAAATGGAAAATAATCAGAGAACACTGAAACGGCAACGGGTAAATGAATAAAACAGGAAACAAGGGAATTCTGGAACAGTAAACATAAAGACAAATAAACAGGAACCAAGAGAATACTCAAACTGCCAGTGCAAGTCCGCAAAATTAATGAACCAATAGAATCATAAACCAGAAAATGACATGCACATAGCCCAAACAAAATCACCAATATCCTGAAACCGCAAACGGACAACTTGACAGTACCGTAACTTAAAACGTACCGTAACCTCTAATACTTCCAGCCACCAACAAACATGGCAATGCCACGAGAACCTCGGCATGCATCGGAATCGATTTTATAAAATATCGCTGCAACTTCAGCCCTGAAGTCGGTGCATCTGCGTCACCTGGTGAAACTATGGTGGTTCCACTGGTTTAATTGCTCATCTGACGAAATGTGGTGACTGCAATAAACATGGTTAGGGGGGCAAGTATATGGTGGGCCAAAAGGTTAGACAACAATAAACATGGTTTG
>JAOVYW010074504.1:0-18143 GCA_025775045.1 Hiodon tergisus | reverse complement strand
TATACAAAGAGAATAGAAGGGGGCCTAACACCGAACCTTGTGGTACCCCATATGTAACCGGAAACAAATCAGATGAGTTGGTGTTAATAGTGTTGATTAGGGCTGGACGATAAAACGATGACAATAATTATTGCGATATTATTCTCCTCGATATAAATATAACAAATGTTAGATGAAATAAATTTGAATCATGAACGAATCACGAAATGCCAATCATGTCGCAGGAATAGAGGTATGCATTAGAGGCCAGCATGTCGTATTGTTTACAGACACAGCGTCCGGCAGGCTTGTAGTTGGAGTAGAATAAGTAAAATAAGCTAAATGAGCGACACTGAAGAAAGTGCAGTGCCCATGACCAGCTCGAAGGACGAGGACATTGTAGACAAACTGAAGAATGGTCACTCACTTTATTCAGTCATTACACAACAAGACTCACTTTACTTACAATTCAAATTAAAGCTATTGGGTGATACTTTGTTGACTAAAATTTTACTGCCAAGTCAGACATTAGAACAATTCAACGTATTTATATTCTTTCCCTTTGCAACGGCAATTATTTTAATCTAATTTCGATGTAGAGCTCACTAATAACTAATTAACATTCCCAGTTCAATGGAAAATCATAAATACATTCATGTTTTGAAATTTCTGATCTTACTGAGCATTCAATGTAGCAGGTATGCTGGTATCAGTCTCCGTGTAAAGCAGCGTTCACATGATGCGCGGACATTCGTACCGCGTGGTTCAGCCCGTTGTTTTCCAACAGACATAGCATCGCTGTCAGTTTCGGAGTGTGCAACCTTGCGGCGCGGTTAACAGGTGAAGTGGTGCTCAAAGTTAAAATTATTTCAGGTTTGACCTTGCGGAAATGCTGAACTCGAGGCGGCAACAAATATATTTACACAGTGTCATTTCCTTGAAAACATGGTGGAGGGCATTAACGAAAGGCTAATTCTCTGTGTTAATGAGCTCCCTAGAATTGTACAACAAAAGTTTGACTGTACAGTATCTTAAATAAAAAAGCCGTTGCGTGGCGGTATGTCAGCCAGCAAATGCATTTGCTAGGTTGGTAAAAACCAAAGAGGAAATCATTTGTATTTTTTGCTAGCTTGTTCCAACGGCTAATTAGCTACGTTTTAATGCTTTATTGAAGAACAAAAATAGGGATTTGTTTAAAATTTTAGATTTGTGTATAAAATTATACAATTGTCAAATTTGTAACGATCATAGTGTGTTTCTAATGGGTTCGATATAAAAATAAAAACAATCAAAAGAATAATTTTTTAAAGATATGGATTCCAGGACACTGGGGACATCAGGGATATATTTGAAGGATTCCCCTTACTTTGTTGGTCACAATTAACTAAGCACAATCCCAGTTCACATAAATTGCTATGTAGCTAGCGTACATAACTTCTGCTCTCTGTCGTCTCCGAATTCTCGCGATGCGAGCAAACCGCAGCCAGACCTTGCATCGCGGTCTGTCATATTTGGATATCATGTGAACGGGCGTTAAATGTCCTTCCCTTGTGACAAATAATTTAGCGACGTTTTAATTTGTTAAGGGAAAAGGACTGAAAAAGTATACTCATGCGTATTTTTATGTTGAAAAAATATGTTGTTATTTTTAATGTTCTACCTCAGATTTGTGAAACGATCCACCGTTTGGCAAGTGTTTGTCTTGTTCTGACCATAAATAATAGTTTAAAACCACAATTAACTGTCTGGTTTATTCAACTTTCTCTCGGGAGCAAAAATCATGAAAGAAATAATTTATCGTGTTAACATTTGCTGTTACGCTTCTACAATCACAGCGTTCAAATTCTAAACCATGCAGGCATGTTTTACCCTGCTCGGGGCCCATCAATGCAGCGTAGCTCGGCTATCTTGCTGGAAATGTCCTGTTAATGGTTTTTATAAAATGATCCTTGTTTTTTGTATTGTTTTTAATGTATGTGTTGTATATTGTGATTGAAAGCCCAAGACAAGCCGGAGTTACACTGCACTGATGAGCCTCAAACAAGGTGAAACATGTCTGCCGTTACTAGGCTTTGAATTTAAACACTGATTGTAGAAGTTTAAAGGTGACTTGAAAGTGGTCTGGTTGGCTCTTGTAAATGCAAATTCTTCTTCTTTTTTTTTTTTAATACTTAAAACTTTATTTAATTTTTTTATTATTATTATTATTTGCTTTATTTAACCTTCATATAAAAACTTATATATTATATGTATATAGTGGGAGTGCCACACTCCCATTGGATCGTCCTTGCTCCCAGGCACTAAATGGCCTTTATATGAATCTGGTTCTCCCCGTGCAGCCCTGAGAAGACTGCTGCTTCCCTTTTATTCCCTGCACCTGGCCATTCATTTTCCTTATGGACCAGGTGCAGGCGATCATCGTCCCCGCATTAAGTTCTTTGTGTGTAATAAATACTCTTGAACTAAACTTTATTTACTGGTATTCAATACAGCCAGTGACAATGACCTTTGATTATATTCTTTTCTGTTTCCATTATAACAAGGACTTGTTTCAACAAAAATGAACGGTTCTGCTCCAACATTAACCACCACACTTTGTTCATGCAAATGTTTTTATTTGAAAGCCATTCAATGGACACAAAATCCGAGAGTATCGTGATCATATTGAATTTGGTGATCTTAATCCGAGTGTACTATCAAGGTAGCCTAAATGCGGTATCGCAGAACTCTAATCCCATATCTTTGAATCAAGATGTTGTAGCTCATTGTGGCACACAGGTGGCAGTGTTTTACCAGTAGAAAGTCACAACTGTTTCTCTGCTACACCAACAGGTTCTCACACCTGAAATGTCAAATCCATGACGTCTGGGGCCAACAGTCAAGAAAGGCGATCGATCACGAGGGTCCTCGTGTAATTATTAAATATAACCAGAAGCGAGCACTGTTGCCTGTTTTTTAGTAAAGCAGCTTTTGTATTATCAGTCTCTATTTTATTTATTTTGTGTTAATTAGTATAATTCAGCTATTACGGGTATTATGAAGGTACGAATATTGTCTGTGTTCCTTTTCTTATATTTACAAGCTGCCCACGCTATGGTGAGATAATTAGTTTGTTGTAAGGCCTGGAGAATTGACCTCTAGATTCATTTGAATTTTTATGATCTGAATCATATGGTTTGATACAAATATTGAGACTGAGAATGAATACAACGTAATAATAGAAAAATAAGCCTATTTTTGCACTGCATGCAATTTTGTTGTAAATTGATCATTTGGTAACTAAATATAAATACTTAAATGCATACTAAATTAATTTTGTAATATAACCCTAACCCTAAAATTAGAATGTCATTATGTTCTGTTTGTCTTCAGTAACACAAATTTCGGCTAATTACCACAAAATAAGTAATATACAGATTGATAATACACAAGCTGCTATACTCAGCAACAGCGCTGTTAAATACCTGAGCACCCTAGGCAGATCCACATATGCCTTTCTTGGCTGATGGTGGGTCGGTTAATACACACACAATAACAAGTATTTGTAGAAACTGTGTACTGTTGTACAAGTCCTTTTTACTGTAGCTTTTGGATAAGGACAGCATTAATAACCATACGTAATTGCATATATAATAAATTCTTGATTAATTGTGTTGGGTGTTGGCTGTAAGAAATTGATGCTTACTTTTTACAGTATCATTCATTGGGGGATGCGTTAATGACAGGGTAGGTGTGAAATCTGTGTTCTCACGGTCCCTCTCTCTGTCGATGCCAGATGTTGCAAGACTGTCCGAAGGCCCGGCGGGAGGTGGAGCTCCACTGGCGGGCGTCGCCCTGCGCCCACATCGTGCGCATCGTCGAAGTCTATGAGAACCTCTACCAGGGCAGGAAATGCCTGCTCATCATCATGGAATGGTGCGTTGCCCTCGCTGCCGTCAGCATCTATTAGACACGCTCAGACACACGTATGAATCGCAGTTCTGGATAAACGCAGAGCTGGACCCTCAGACGTGTGAAGAGGATGACGAAATGTGTGAACTGGTTTGCCTGTAGATGTGCTTAGACACACAAATGGTGACGATGATGCATCCCCATGAGATGAAATGCACAGAAACACGTTTGCTCCATTTGGGGGACGAGTTATTCTTCTATTGACTGCAGCAAGGTAGAATCAGTTTACAGCAGCTTTCCAGCGCCCCTTGGAGATATGCTCTTGATCCATCCAAAGCCCCATCAGCTATTGTTCAGCTCAATCCCCGTGTCCCGTGTTTAACCTTTTGGTCTTGCTTTTCTCTTCGTGATAGCGGTTTCACCCTTTAAGTAAGTGACCTTTGTACTGTTAATAGACACCTGAGCCTACCACTTCGCATTTCTGACGTCTTACCCTAAATGTGCAAATGTGTCACCTTACTAATGATAAATATCTGGAGGTGTAACAGACATCTCTGGCCTCCTGTAACGTCATCTCTCCTACTCTGAATGCTGATGAGAAGTCATTCAGCACAAAGCTGCGTTATCTCATTTCCAACCCCTTTCCTCCATACGTTAGCTGAGATGCTGGTAAATTGCTTTTAAAAAAAAAAAGTGTTTTCAGGGAAGTATTTTTTGTGTCATCAGAAAACGACTGCTGAGTAACGCCATTACGAGATGTAAGAACCAGATAATAACCAGTATTAATTAACCTGGTGGAGGAGATGAGGAGCCCCTTTGCGCTAGACTGATCACCCCACAGTGTCGGAAGGAGCGCTATCGGAAATCAGACTTTCCAATGCCTCGCTGTGGAGCGTCGCAATTTCCCCAATACAGTACATCAGCACGGTATTGGTGTCATTGAGCTATACGAGTCGATGTTTCCTTCCACGTAGAAGGTCTTTCAGCTGGTTCATGTCATTCGAATCTGATGTTCATGTAATGTATTCCAAACAAACTCTCCTTTTGCCTTTGCCTCAAGGCTTCAATGTTAGACGCCTTTCTGCTGTGGAAGTGTTTGTTTCCAGTAAGGAAGTCCACAACTCCACAGGGTCCTCCAGGGCCACTGTGAGTCCAGGGATTCGATATCAGTCAGCCCCACCGGTATTTCTGCCTTTTAAAGCTCATGTGAGGAATTTACTCTCCATTGCCATATAGTTTGCCCTGTCTGGTCCTTCTCAGAGCAGATATTAAAGAATGTTGCTCTCCAGATGTGGTCCAGTCTAATTTGGAATCTCCAACTATCTTTTATTAAATAATAGAATGAAGAGAAGGTGGCGGTGCAATTTTAAAGCCAAATATTTAATTTTGTATTGTTTGTTTTGTCTCCAAGACCTGCTTATCTTTCAGATTTCCTGTTGTGGCAAGTAGTGGTTACGTGAAGATTCTTCTTAAAAGACCAAATGCTGTGGTCTGGCTCAAGATCAAACGTATGATCAGGTTTTAATGTGGAGATGGTTCTGGTTAATGTGGAGGTTTGGTTTCCCCTCCTTTTTATGAATGCTTGTGCTGTTAGTAAGCCAGTTTGCATGTACATATATCTGACTCAGTTTTGT
The DNA here is from genome assembly GCA_025775045.1 of Hiodon tergisus. Classification (NCBI taxonomy): domain Eukaryota; kingdom Metazoa; phylum Chordata; class Actinopteri; order Hiodontiformes; family Hiodontidae; genus Hiodon; species Hiodon tergisus. The sequence continues at coordinate 12,639 of JAOVYW010074504.1, read as the reverse complement.
TGCAAATGCAAAATAGACAATTTACAAGTATGCCTACTTGGCAGTTGCATTTATCCTAAATGCTGTTATGGCATAATAATTTGGTGCAAACAAGAAAAAGGTAAAATTCTAGTATCTAGTATCACTAGTTATAAATAGCCAGGCCTTTAAGCCTATCGTGTGAAAGAGATCGCTAATAGAAGTTTTTAAGGCTTACTCCAAACCTATGATGAAGGTTGGAGTGCATTGCTGTTAAGTGGTCTGCTCCTGCTTTAACCATGCAAGTGGGCCAAAACCACAGTGGGCGCGGGAAACGAGAACACTCGGAAGAGAAACAAAAGCGGGACTCTCGGCCAGTTGTGCCAGCACTCCTGGTCTGACTCAGGCCAGTCATATTTGACCTGTCTTTTTAAGTCAGCAGCAGACAAGATGCAAACTCTCTGTCTGCCAGTGTTTACTCGTTACGAGAAAAGGGGAATGCCCGTCTCTGTAGTCCCACCTCTGACCCCCATGTGCCTCAGCGCGCTTTGCGTAGAAGGTAAAAATAAGGGACTCTTTACTCATTGACTAAACCCTTCGAATATTAAGGTACCCAGATATGTCTGTATCCCCGGGAATGCTTCTATAAGTGATTACCGCTCATCACAAGGACCTTATCTTCAATGCATGTAAAGCCTACTGTTTATAGGTTTCAGGGCTTTCTGTAGTGTAATGAACTTGCAGCACAAGATGACATGCAGCTGAGCAAGTGAAGATGAGCAGCGATTCTTGAAATGCAGTAGACCAGGTGTGATAAAACCACTGAGAATCGGCCATTCCGTTCCGTTTGAACTGCAGTGCCGTTTCACACCCTTGTGTACAGTGCGAGCTGGGAGCCAGTATGTCGAACTTCTAGTCAAAGCGCTGATGCTCAATATGAGAAAAAAATTGCGTCAAACGAACTCCTTGTCATTTTGTTTTTCCCTTTCTGTACTTCAGTAATTTCATCCGCTGCAAGTATCCCATTGTTATAGTGTTGATGTTTGATGGTGATATCCTCAGTATGTTGCCAGTGAAAGGTTTTGAGTGCCTAGCCAGCTTGCTATCGCAGGGCTAGGTTCACACCTCGTTCACGTAATTCCTGCCCTGTGTGTGCAGGTGGGTGGTTGCCTAGGGTTTAATTTCTCAAGCTGGCCACCAGGGAGGGGCAGGAGTAATGAAATTAAACTATTATGATGCTTTGCGCGTTTTTATTTGGACTAAAAACATTATAATTGTTTATTTAATCTTCATTCATTCAATGTGATGATTTTATTTTATTTTTTTCGTGTGTGATTTCTGACTGATAAGCATGGGGTGATGGTGTTACCTGGTCACATGTCGGCTTTCGGTAACTGTCGGCGTGTGTTTGGCAGACTGCGGCGATGACTTTGTCTCCCTTTTACAGTGTGTGGAGGAAACTGTGGGTGACACTGAGCTGGCATGCGTTAAACTCCTCGGTCTTTCCTCTGCGCGCAGGTCAACCTACGGCAACGGCGCCTGACCTCGGGTGCCTCTGCTCGCAGGCCACCCCGTCACCGTTGGTCCAGACTTCTGTTCTCGCCCCACGTTTGTTGAGGAGAGTTTGCCAGTTTAGCCAATGGCCGGGGGTTGTCGGGACGGGCAACTTGTCACATGGTTCCCCCTTCACTTCCTGTGTCAGCTGCTCCGTTGTGGTTGACATGGAGTCTTGCGTCAAAACATAATGGGCTGTTTAAAGTTGTGGTGTCGTGCATCTCGTACGTCAAGCTTTTTTTCCTTTTCATCCGCTACAGAGTAATCAAAATCATTTCTCAACACTAGAGCAACTCTATCTGGCCATATTTATTGTAGATTTGTAGCTGAAGCTGATTGCGCTATGTTTAAATGGGTCAAGCTGTATTGTTATTACTATATGTGCATTATTATGGAAACAACTCCCACTCATAAAAATTATGTAATGCTCTGTAGTGCCTAGTCCATAATTCAGAGGGCCTACTAAACCAGGGCCAGTTTCACTTCCTCTCCTGTGAGTTCATTAGTTAATTCAGTGGGGTGATGAAACTTATTACATTTTAAATTCCATCCATTTGCCCCCCCATTCTAGTTTAGCTCTAGATTCCCTCAAATTATTCTCTCCCTAATTTCACCCTTGATCAATTGAAACTTTCCTCTCAGAAGAAAAGTTGTTTGAGGAGATTATAAATCAGTTGAATCAGTGAAAAATACAGACTTCGACTACAGACTAGCATTCAGAAATGTGCTGCGAGACAAAGCTAAAGAGCTGACGGTTACGGAAACACAATGACATGCGCCAATTGTCACCCAGGGGTGGCAGCCTCGAGCGGCCCCGCTTCCAGCATGGACACCCCTTGGCACACGCAGTCCGTTGGACGTACAAAGAAGATGCTAATTCCGTGGTCTGCGCAGCATGTGGAGACTATTACTCAGACTTGTGCTGCTGAGCTGGGGGAAAAACATCCGACTACTACTGGGTCGCCCTGCTTCTCATGGGCGCCAGGAGCACTGTTTGAGCACACCAGCGGGTCTTCCCCCTCTACATCCCCTTACCCCCTTTGTGGTTTTCTTGCCTGTTCGACTCAAGGCTAACAGCTAACGCGATGATCCCAGGGGTGTTGCATGTCTTTCTGCCTTGGGTGAGTCATTTCATCCTTGATGTAAATGTAGAAATTCGTTGCATTGCTCATCCAGTCTTTTTCTCAATCTGCCCAGTCAAAAGAAATTTTCTGTGTCTGAATGCGGTTTGAATTTTCTAAAATCCAGAAAACCTCACGTTCTTTCTCCACTGTCTGCTTTTATGTTAAATATGCCCTTTCCTATTTCAGCTCACTGCAATTGAGTGAGGAACATATCAGCTGTTTTCTAAGAATTTCTAAAGCCTTTTTCTCAGTTATTAGAACTGTTGTGCAGGTGTAAGAGTTTAGAGTTACTGAAACTTAACCACTGTGACCTAGCATTGTTGTGCTCTTTCATACTCTCTATGCTCTTAAACTCTTGGAAGGAACTTGAAAATCAGTGTTCTAAAAAAACATTTTTGTATTTGCAGTTTGATTGGAATAGAGTCCTTGTTAGGCGCTTATGAATGGCAGTGCGATCTCTCACGTCTGAAGGTGGGAAACCACATAGGTGTGTTGGCCTTTTCAGACTGGTGGTCTGCCTCACTGTGGTGCATTGCCAAGAAACAAAGGCAATGAAATGAAGCACCCGCCCTTTTTCTCATTGACTAGACTCTAAATTTGTCCACTCAGAAGTGTGTCGCCAGCACACTGCAGCGTGGAAGGTGAGTTAGACGCGTCTTCCTGTAGCTTTGATGATTGATCTGGTGAAAAGTTCTGTGGTTCTCAGCTCAAGCGCCTGGCATCTTGGACCTGCAGGGCATCTACTCCTGTTTTGCCACAATTTCCATGCAGAGCTCGTTCTGTACAGCCCTGTCTGAGGGCCACTTCATTTCAGAACGCTGCAGAGGCGCAAGCCATGCATATTCTTTAATCATCGATCACATTTTTGTCACGGCGGCGTTTGTAGCCGTTACCACATAACCAGAGAAAGAAGAGGGGCAGTGACGTGTAACGGGGGCAAAGTATGAAATGAATATCTTGCATGTGTGTGAAAACGTGCCTATCTAAGGCACAGCAGCAATGGCGAGCCTCATCTCGGCTGAGTCGAAACTGGCCTATGTTTTCCAAATGTGAATTGTGAGTCATTTGCCTCATTGATGTGCCTCTCTGACCTGTACCGTTGTGATTGAAGGACGCTTGTCCCCAAGCACTGTCGCAACCCTACCGTTCCTCGCTTTGGTCACTGTTTCAAGAAAACATTGGAGCAGCTTTTTCTGGTGAGACTTCCTGTTCACAGGAAATCATTACTACAGAAAAAAATTGGCTTTCAAGAAACAAAACTGAAACATTGTAGTCTTTATGAAAAGCAGGTAGATGGTGATCGAATGCATTGGTGCCATAGATTCCCTGATGTTGGTTGGTTTTTGTGGGAATCTTGAAATTGGGATCTCTGATCTGAGTTGAAACTTATTTAGTTTTTCTACAGTATGGAAATTGTACGTTGTAAGTGTAAAATAGAGCCCTGAAGATGAATCTTGATAACTACTTTTTAAAAAACAATGAATCTCAAGTGGGTACTATTTTTGTAACCTTGAACCAGGCCATTGAATTTTCTGTACTTAGCCGGGCTGAATCATGGAACCTAATGAAGTGGGTAAATGACAGTTCCTTTATTGCTTTAATACTGGTGGTGTGACCTGGGACCTTGTTTTTCTTGACAGCATGGATGGAGGAGAACTCTTCAGCCGCATTCAAGACCGAGGAGATCAGGCGTTCACCGAAAGAGGTACGGCCACAGGGTGCACCTTGTCTTTCCACTGCCAACTTTTAAGAACTTTAAGATGTTATTTTCTTCAATAGCCCCGGTTTTGCTGCAGCCCTAACGTTCTCATACAGCTTCAGTAGTTCCTCCTGACCAACAGGGCTCTCGCATTTTTTAATCAGCTGCACTCCCAAGTATCAACATTTCCTTTTCCACAGCAATGTGCCTGTTAATGGAATCATTATGACTGATATCGGTCTGGGCCAGTGATGCCAGGGTGCGGAGTATCTGACAGCAGTCAGTGGCTGTGATTAGGCTGACAGTATTACTAAAATGGGAAAAAGTATTAAAAGGCAAATAAGCCGTGGTCTGTCTGTTGAATGTAGCTGCCCCTAGGTAATTTCAAAATGGGCGCAGGATCATTCTCAGGACACAGTGTGCTCAGTGAGCGGGCAGTACCTTTGTAGTGGACTGTCTGAGAAGTCAAATTGATTGTGTAATGAGAATTGAAGTGAACCATTCCATGCTCCTGGTTTTTTCAAAGCCAAATTGGTATCATCCCATCTCACTCTTCTGTTCCTTACTCTAACTGTTGTTGTTAAAGAACAGCTTTGCCTTGCAAAACTCTCAGACTTTCTTTAGTCTAGTATGTGTGGTGGTGGTGGTGTTTATTATTATTGAACCACACTCCTCTCCACCTCCAGAGGCCTCAGATATTATGAAGAGTATAGGGGAGGCCATTCAGTTCCTACATGCCACCAACATTGCACACAGAGACGTCAAGGTAAGCCTCTTTGGTGGCAGGGTGCCGGTCACTGAACTGCCATTCAGACTCTTCTGGGTGCACTGTATTCCTTTTCCCATATTTTAATGCCCTTTGTATTCCCTTGTTCAGCCAGAGAATCTGTTATATACCTCCAAAAGGCCCAATGCTCTCCTCAAACTGACAGACTTTGGGTTTGCCAAAGAAACCACTACACACAACTCGCTGGCAACGCCCTGCTATACTCCCTACTATGTAGGTAAGAAAACGTATAAAGGTTGGAATCAGGTGATAAAAGTGGTTAGAAAAGTGGAAAATTTTTGTGTGCTGTAGGCATGATGCATGTAAAATATTTCTGCACATCTCCACCCTAGCTCCTGAGGTTCTTGGTCCAGAAAAGTACGACAAGTCCTGTGACATGTGGTCTTTGGGAGTCATCATGTACATCCTGTAAGTGCCGAGTCTTTTCATTGTATTTATATGGAATATAGAGGTTGTCTGTCAGCTTTTATATAGTCACTTTTTATAAATTTGGAGCCGTATATACCTCTCCCTGGCATTACCAGGCTGCAACCTCCCAGGAAACTTTCCTGGAGACGCTGGGAAGCTCTACCCATTTCCTACCCTCTCAGACCCCGGACAGTGCCAGTTGCAATTGATATGAGCTGGATTTTAACCTGCAAAATCCATCCAATAGAACTTGGTCTGCACTTGGGCATGCAACGTTACTGACTGAGCCACATGGGAGGCCACAATGACAAATAATTGTGGCACCTGCTCGGTCTGGGAGTGGTCAGACGCAGGAAACGCCTTTTCTGGGACAGCTAAATAGCCCAGACTTCTCAGTCTGTAAAATGATTAATTTTTAAGTAACTGCTCAAAAGGAAAATAAAAATATCTCTTCTACAGCACTGTTGTCTTTCTTTTTGTGAGCATCTGTCCGATGTCATTAAATAAACCACACTTTAGGTGTGTGACTCTTAGGACTTGACTGTAGGTGTGTCCTGACAGCTGCCAGACGAGCAACATCAGTTAACTATCGTGGGCATTAGTTACTACTGAAAAAAGTTCAGTATCGTTATTCATCTAACTTGCAGTTCTCTGTTGTGTTTACATAGAGAAAAATTTACTAATTCTGTGTTTCATGAGTCCCTGCCTGTTAATCAGCAGTCTTGCTACAGAACAACCGTTATTTTTCAGGGCCAAGTGAGTGTCATTCAGTCCTTTGTTTTCATCTTTCTTTGCCCAGGCTTTGCGGGTACCCCCCTTTTTACTCCAACCACGGTTTGGCCATATCTCCCGGCATGAAGAAGCGAATCCGGATGGGCCAGTATGAGTTCCCCAATCCAGAGTGGTCCGATGTCTCAGAGGAAGGTAACAGCGACACCCACAAAACCCTTTTAACGCTTCTGAAGCTGCTGAAACACCAAACATAATAACAATAATAATTTTGTGCCCTGCTAAAGCCTTTTTGTAATTTTTAGGTTTAGGCACACATAACAAAAACAATCTTTCTTGTAAAGCCCAAAAAGGCATTGCAAAAATCCGCATTACGTTTTTTTAAAGACTTGCTACAATGGAAATTATAGTATTCTTTCGATTTCGACTTGCTGCACCTAAAACTAGAAAGTAAAAGCAATGTTTGAAAGCTTTTTTTTCCAGTGTACTCAGTGTCTGGAAAGACTTGGAAAATGTGACGTGTCTGCTCTGTGCTGCGTGTTTCCAGCGAAGCAGCTGATAAGGAACTTGCTGAAGACTGAGCCCACACAGAGAATGACCATCACAGAGTTCATGAATCACCCCTGGATCAATGTGAGCTGTGTTGACACTTTTTAACATTTGCGTGTTTGAATCACAAAGGACACACAACCAGTCATGTGTTTGTGTCATACAGTTTGTGCTGAGCTATTATATATTAGAATAGAAGTATCATGGTCTGCCTGAAGGTAATCTGATCAGTCCTTAAGTCTGGTTTTCTGACCGCTCTGCAGCAGTCGATGGAGGTCCCACAGACCCCCCTGCACACCAGCCGTGTGCTGAAGGAGGAGAAGGACGCCTGGGAAGATGTCAAGGTGAGGGTGGGGTGGGATGCCTGAGAAGCTAGCCGCAACTCTATTGATTAAAAACGGGCTCCCACACTTACGGAAATGCTGTGCTGCCCGCTATATTTTTTTGTCGTCTTAATGTATTTATAATCTTTAGCAAGCTGTATGTACACTTTTGCCCAGGCCCCGGCCACCTCACTACCGTTGGTGTTAACAGCCCCATTTGTATTTGTGTGACCAGGATGAAATGACCAGCGCACTGGCTACCATGAGAGTTGACTATGAGCAAATTAAAATCAAGACCATTGAGGACTCCTCCAATCCGCTGCTCATGAAGAGGAGGAAGAAGGCCACTAACGTGGCCCCAGACACAGAGACCCCTGCCCTCTGAAGGACGCCCAGAAAACGCACCGCTATACACACACACACACACACACACACCCCCAGACACACACACACCCAGACAGAGACCCCTGCCCTCTGAAGGATGCCCAGAAAATGCACCGCTACACACACACCCCCAGACACAGAGACCCCTGCCTTCTGAAGGACGCCCAGAAAACGCACCGCTACACACACACACACACACACACACACACCCCAGACACAGAGACCCCTGCCCCCTGAAGGACGCCCAGAAAACGCACCGCTACACACACACACACACACACCCCCAGACACAGAGACCCCTGCCCTCTGAAGGACGCCCAGAAAACGCACCGCTACACACACACACACCCAGACACAGAGACCCCTGCCCTCTGAAGGACGCCCAGAAAACGCACCGCTACCCACACACACACACACTCACACACACACACACAGGCACAGAGACTCCTCCCCTCTGAAGAACGCCCAGAAAAATGAACTCTGAACACTGAACTCACATGCACACGCGCAGACACAGACAAGCTGAGGATTGCTCAAAGGAAGCAATAACCATCTGTCTAATGAACGTGAGAAGATGGAAGATGGTTACATCGTATGAAATCTCATACATCTATAGATAATAACAGTATTTTTCCTTATCAGTTATTTTTTTAGCAATGTTTTCTTTTATTACTCTGTTTTAAACTAATCAGCCGCTGTTCTATAAGGGTATAAAAGCAAAGTTGAAGAAAACCAACATATGAATAGTATGCAGGTTGAAGGGTACTAATTAAATAGTTTTGATAAACACACGTTTTTTTGTTCATATTTCTATTTTCATATTTGTCAGTGTGTCTGTCCCATCGTAGGACAGAATAGTGTTTGTCTTTGAAAAAAAGCCATCAGTAGGTCCAGTAAAGAGCGATTTTGTTGCCATTCTATAATGCAGTATATTTTTTATTCCATTTTCAAAGTTGTTGGTTGATTGACAAAGGAGCCATACCTCATATCAAATGAGACCCAACTTGTTTGAAGGTTCGAGTCTCGGTCAGTCACTGATGAATGTGTAGCAGTAAGTGCATTTATCCCAAATACAAATCCCAATGGAAGTGCCCCACGCAAGTTGGCAAATGTAGCATGCTCCTCTCACTACCACAGTTATTAACGCCGTGGTTAGCACGGGGGTCGCGGGGCCTATTTCCAGCTCAGTTATGCACGTGCTGGCCATTTCAAAGTGCCGATTCAGTTTGTGACGAGTGCAAACCCCTTCAACTCTATATTCAGCGTGGTCTCATAACTGTACGTTTTATCTAGACTTTTATTGTGACATCCTAAATATATTGTGGGGTCAAAAATCTATTCTTTAAAAAAAAGTTATGAACAGAATTGTATGCTTTTGGTCATTTACAGTGTAATTGTATAGTACACCGTGTAAATGCCATATACAGAAGTTATTTTACCAGTTTATGTAGGCTCTTTTTTTTTAATCGGTGGATAAATTACTGTTTAAAATGGGTTTCTGCAGTGGGACAGGATTTGAATGTTTGACTCCACCACACAAACACATACGCACGCACGCACACACTCGCTCGCTCACACCACACATGTACACACGACCAGAGGGAAGCCACAGTGTTAAGATTTCTCTGGGGGAAACTTGACTTTGCCTCAGATAAATTTGGGCTGTGTAATAGAGCTAAGGAACTCTGTCCTGCTCTGCATTTGGACGATAACCTGGGGATTCAATGTTTTTGTTTCTATAAATAAAACAAGAGTCCTTGTTTCTAAAAAGAGTCCTTGGAAATACTTCTATACTTTGGATTGTTCACAAGCCACTGCTGTGAACGCAAAATGGACTTTTCCTAAGAGTCTTTACCATGTAATGTGTGTGACACTTGCTTTTTGTAATATCCATGGCACACAGGCCACAGAATGTACATGTGCCCTAATTAGGGTATGCTGGAGTGTCTCAGTGGACTGGGTGACGAGGCGAGACCCTTCCGTTAGGACCAGTGTTCAGAGCAAAAGAGGACAACGCCTGGCCTCTCTAATTATTGGTTATATACTTACAAACACCCCTCTCAGTGTGCAGCCTGTGCTTAATCCTTGGCCCACGGTATTACTGCTTCAGATTTGTGGATGCCGTTTTACCTCTCTGTATTTTTATAGCCCTTCACAGGTGAACTGATTAACATCAGCGTTAACATGTACGTTACCTGTGTTCAGCATTGCAAGCTTCCGCCTTCTGAGTCGCCTTTGTGATTTTATTTTTAATTATTTTTTTAAATCCCTTTCCACAAACTGATTATTTTCCTTTTGTTTGCTGGTTTGCTTTGGTTTTCAATTGAATTTGGTTTTATTTGGAATTTTGGCTGTTGTCTCCACTGCTTGTTTCTTTGGTCGAAGCTCATCTTGCTTACGCTGCTTCCCCCCTAAGTGGCATGCAGGACTGACTTGACTACCCCACTTTCTGTTGACTGCACCAATCATCTTCAAACGTATGGAAAAGACAGCCATTTTTTTTTATTTAGTTGTTTTTATTTTTTATTGTCCGACTGCTGTACTAATGTCCAGGTTTGCTTTTACTTTGGATTAAAACACTTGGAAAAAAAACCGAAGAAGATATATTTGTCTGCTGTGTGTTTGTGTTACACAGGATCCATTGTGAGATCGGTTGGACCTGGTGACGTAGTTACAAAGCCTGCTAAACGACCCAAGCACTGCCATACTCTATGGTCTCTTATCATAAAATGCTGACATTGTGTCTGTCCCTTTTCTCAAAAGCCTACAAGACTTGATGGTAGTATTCATGTTGATTAATTCCGGTAAAAGAACCGGCTGAAGCGCTAAGCGCCACAGCAAACGGGCCAGTTCCCCCAAATGCTAGTGCTTTCTCTGCTAGCAAGCATAGTGGGAATTTGAGAGAACTCAGTTAATTGGGTACGTTTCAGGCACTTTCAATAAATATATATTACTTGTATGATCGTGAGAAAATTGTACATTTTTTTTTTTCAAAGGAGGATTTGGCCGACGAGTGCTTTAACAAAAAATCAATTATTTAAATGTCAATATCCTGTCACTCTAAGGGCATAAGCTTCAGCTCAAGTTTACCACACACATGCACGTGCTGCTCCCCACCCCCACCCAGTCATGACTTTGGGTCCCCCTTTCAGGCATTTACACGCGAGTGACCAGCACGTGCCGCTCCTTGTTGCTTAAAGCCAGACGATTGTGACATGTCCGGAATTTTGCAAAGACGCGAGCGTGGGCCTGTCCCTCGATGAATCCTCATTTAGGCCCCCGCTGCATGCCCAGGAAGACACTGTGGTTTGCCTCTGGGCTTCCCCTGCGCTCGTGTGAGTGTGAAGAGTCTGGAAAATCAAAATGATTCAGTCCAGTGTCAGGTAGCCTATCGCTGAATGTGATCCCTCTGCTTAAGCCTTTATATCACTTCTGTCTCACTGGGCCTTTAGTCCCATATATAGAGTGTCTGCAAACTAATTTAACCACGAGCTGAAAGGGGGCAGACAGGAACTGCTGCGGCTGGCAACAACTACTGTCAGAACTCTTCAAGAGGGTTCCTATTTACTGAATAACTTAAGCTATATTCATTATAGCTGCCCTGAGGCCTTGAATATGTCTATGTCACAATTTAGAAATGACTCATTAAAATGATACATTCAAAAGAGAACACTGCAGCTGTACGTCTGATAAAGGGAATCAATTCCAATGTTTTTTACGTTGTAACACCGAAGGAGAGTAGGTTTTTCCAGTTATATCCATTTGATAGATTTTTTTTTTGTTGCATTAACACTGGGTCCCGAAAAAACCAACAGTCCTGCTGTTCGAAGCCGTCACACTATCTTGAATGATTTTGTTTGTGTGGAATCGCTGTTACGCACAAGTGTGGGGCATGTCTTTAACCACACGTTCACGATTGCATTGGTGTGTCTGTCGACATAAAGTTTTTCCCAAGACCATGACATTGTTGATTCTAAAACTTTCAAACACCCACTTAAAAAAGCCAATATGAATACTTACATTTCTCTAGCAATGACTTTGCAAATTTTCTTTTACTAATATGATGTTATTGTGCACCTGGGGGTGGTTGCTGGCAGACCTGCGGCTTTTTTTGGTTTCAAATAACATAATAAGGACAGGTGCAATGCATTGAGTTCACCTGCTCTTTCAATGCAACTCTGATTGTAGCTATGATCGCAACACCCAGGGGCTCTCTGGGTGAACTTTATTTGCAGTGAGGCGAAGACGAAACAAACCAAACCCAAAAGAGACGCCGGAACAAAACAAATAGCATTAATTAGCTAAACAAACTCCTCTGGGCACTTCAATTAGCATTCACTTTCCACTCTGTCATCCTAATACCACACGAATTTGTGCCCACTCCTCATTCCTGGTTACATTTACGTCAGGGGGACTACAACAGGTCCTCTGAGTAACCCCCCCCTTTCTTATAAATGTATCCTCAAGGCGGCGGGAAAGCCCCTTCTCCACATTGATCTTGTGCATGCACACAGCATGCATTCTCTACTTCATCTTTCAGTAAATGAAACACTCTTTCAGTGTTTTTTTTATTAACCCCCCCAACCCAAAATAATAATAAAAAATTTACTCTAGAAATGTTTCACCTGCATGGTGTGGCAATGTTTTTTTAGTCATGTGAACTGCTATGTGTGTCAAGATCAGTGAATCTCTGATTGACAGTTGTGGCTGTACAGAGCCGCCTTCTCGTAAACGCGACCTAAGTCAGAATGTTGGTTTATTTATTTATTTTAAATAAAGGTGTCAAATTTCTTAATATGTGTTTTTCCCAGTCTTAAAAATCTTTAATTCTCTTCTGTAAAAAACACAATTAATAAAGATGACTCAATTTAATATGTGTGTGTGTGTGTGTGTGTGTATATATATAATATATATATACACACACAGTTGTGCTCAAAAGTTTGCATACCCTGGCAGAACTTGTGAAATTTTGGCATTGATTTTGAAAATATGACTGATCATGCAAAAAGTCCTCAATGGTCTTGATTTTAATTTGCTCATAGTCAACTCTTTTATTTAAGGATAGTGATCATATGAAGCCATTTATTATCACATAGTTGTTTGGCTCTTTTTAAAATCATAATG
>JAOVYW010074503.1:6836-18145 GCA_025775045.1 Hiodon tergisus | reverse complement strand
ACACACACACACACACACACACACTCTCTCACACACACACACACACACACACACACACACACACACACACACACACACACACACACACACACAATCTACAATCTGCCTAGGCATCATGCTGTTTTGGTGGAAACACGGCCACATCCAGAGCACCAGAGGCAATCTAGCCCTTTTATTGTCCAACACCAGGCACTCTCAAAATATGCTATTTGTGTGTGAGACACAGGAAAGAGCTCTGCATCCCGACAAAATTAAGTGTGCTGAACTGCAGAGCTTTTTTTAATTAACTAAATGGATGTTAATTGTAGATTTGGTTTTGATTGAATGTGATTTTAAGATTAGTTAATGAGTGATTGAATGGACATAAGGCTGCACTGACATGATGCGCGAAGCAAGGTCTGGCGCAGGTTTGCTCGCCTCGCGAGAATATAGGAGGTGCCCGAGAGCAGGCGTCATGTACACTAGCTACTCAGCCGTTGGAACAAGCTAGTAAAACACACAAACGATTGCCTCTTTACTTTTAACCAACCTAGCAAATGCATTTGCAGGCTGACATACCGTTACATAACGTTTTTATTTAGGATCCTGTACGCAGTCAAACTGTTGTTGTACAATAGTGGGATTTCATACACACACAAAGTTAGTTTTTCCTCCATGAGACCCCCCCCCCCCCATACTGCCTGTAAATCTATTGTTTGGCACGTATCAAATTATAGACTTTCTTGCTGATTACCAATAGTCCTTAGCTGGTTGATTAGAACAGCTATATGCAATGGTCTAATCAGCAAAAGCATAATAGGCTTCTAGTTAGTTGGGAGCTGAGGGAAGCTGGGTGGCTGGGGAATACAGCAAGCAGGCATCTTTAGAACCTTTGTTTTTATACATATATATATTTATATATATATATACACACTGTGTGTGTGTGTGTGTGTGTGTGTGTGTGTGTGTGTGTGTGTTCGTTCTCCCATGATGACTTGGCATTTTGCATGTGGAGACCGTGATCCTGTCCTGTAGTTCAGAGATGGGCAGCAAACAGTTCAGTGGAATGGAATCAAGTCATCTTAAAAATGTGTTTTAGCACTTTGGAGGAAGTTGTTTGCTTTCAGAAAGCAATGCTATCGTTTGAAATCTGTCATAGAAAAATTGTTCCTTTCGTGCTTTGTAATAGTTAGCATGTGTGACCTCACTAGAACAATTCAGTTTGTCTGGTTAAACCAGCTATAAATTCAGAGCAAACAGTCTTCCTGTTGTAACAAGAATTTCAACAACAGTTTTGCTTTTATTATACAAAGGTAATTTGCTCACCGTCGCTTCCCGAAGTTTCTGTTTCCTCTACTACCTTCTGTTCCTCTTTCTCCTGTTTGGTGTATAAGTTACTATTCCCTGATATGTTTCAGGCCCTTGCATTGATTAAAACTACAGTTCTGCAGAGATTCAGTATGCTAGTTTGCCATAATGGGGCATATGGCCCTGCAGACAGCCTTTTGCTGTAGTGTCCTGCGAGGGGTTGGGAACTGAGCTAATGAGGTGCATTGGACAAGCCTGGTACTGACAAGCATAATCAAAGTAATTGTCATTACGGCAAGATAGCTCAGTTTCTTATTGCACTTTAACTACTAAACTACAGCACTTTTGTATGTCGCTCTGGATAGGACCGTCTGTTAAATGCCTAAAATGTAATGTAAGAATAAAATTAATTGCAGCTGCTACACAGTTTATTTTAATCGTTGTTTGGTGAATTGGTGTGTTCTGTGTGTGATTCACAAACTCGCAATGCATCTGGATCAGTATTGTGCCTTGTTGTCGATGATGGTGATGTTCAGAAATTGAAGTACTAGTCATTGCAAACAGTTATAGAACGGTTTGTCTTTCATGGCTATGTGCAAAAAAACCCTTTATTAATATAAGACGTGTGTTGGAAACCTGAAGATCCCTGGCATTCCCTGTTATCTTAATTTTCTTGGATAAAATGCGGCATACTCTTTATTTGGAGAGGGCAAGGAGCAGTGAGCCACTTTTGATTGTAGTTAAAAGTTGAGTAAAACCTGAGTAGAATAAATGCTCTCTAGTCTATGACGGCAGTACCGTTTTAACTCAAGCTAGCTTTTTTTTTAACAGACAATTAAAAACAATTTTTATTTTTTTAAAAAAATAACTACGATTGTTACATTTTTTTATTTGTGTGTGTGTGTGTGTGTGTGTGTGTGTGTACATGTATGCGCATGTTCTCCCATGATGACTTGGCATTTTGTATGTGGAGACCGTGCTCTTGTCCTGTAGTTCAGGGATGGGCTGCAAACAGTTCAGTGGATTCAAGTCATTTAAAAAGGTTTTAATGTTGTGTTTTGCTGTTTATACATCTGCTACCGCACTTAGCTCTTTGCAGGAAGTTGTTTGCTTTCAGAAAGCAATGATATCGTTTGTAATCTGTCACAAAAAAAGTGTGTGTGTTTTCTCTCCAGTTTGTAATGCAGATTGTGCTACAGAAATATGTGTGTGTAAAACAAAAACTGAGTGCAAAGGTCTGGCATTAGCCCCTTGCATTAGAGGTGGACAGATCACTACTTTTAAAAAACATACAGTGAAGGCCAGAAAGTCCGCTCTTGGCCGGTCTGCTTTACCTTCTGAGCCACTCTGGAGGTCCGGAAGGATAAGTTTGTCATTGACTATATTTCAGTTCAGATTTATAATGTTTGATGAACATTCCTGCAACCTGTCTGTACTGTACTGCAATGTGCATTGGCACTCTAGGTGACGTGATGGTCAAGGTTTTAGACATTATGGCCTCGGGGTGGCTATTTTTCCAGCTACCTCAATGGAGCCTAAGCTGGAATACCAGGTGTGCTGATTTCCAATCCGTATAACGACTCCACTAAAACGGTGAAGGGGAGAGGGAGTACGGGAATCGGCAGGCTGTGTGGCCCTCGAGTTCCCCAACCCTTTCCTTATGTTATCAAATGATTTACCCCGTGGGCCTTTGTGTCTGTGTGCGTGCGTGTGCACGTGCAATTGGAGATTTGAATTGGCAGCCTTCGGGTTCATGTGGAACCTGACCTAGCTCGTCAGTAAACAACAAACCGGTAGTTCGTTGTCAGTATTCTGTTAAAACTTGTGAGCAAACCGCTGCCTTCCCTTACGTTGGCGGAGCACGGTATGCTCGGTATCTTCTTCTCCATCCACCCTAGTTGCGGGTGAGGGGAAAACTAATTGAGGCAATACAGTACGCCGTTTCATAGCTAGCTTTCTTCTGCAGTCTAAGCCTTCCCTGGATGTCGAAACTTGGTGAACTCCAGCTGCAACAGGGTTGTGGCTTCACAGAGTGCCAGGTTACTGAATAACACCACTGGATGAGATCCAACCCTGCAGGGAGTGATTTGAGACTCCCCAATCAGAACGTACTCTCATTATGGTTGTTTACAGGGATTCTTTTTCTCTCTCCCAAGCTTGCGAGTCTGTTGCCTTTTAATTCAAGCCTTTGTTGTCGGTGACGACACAAGAGATCCTCCAGTCTAGTGAAATACAACCTGTTCACAATGTGCTATACTGCCCCAACTGCGTGGGAGGGTTTTTAAATGTGATTGATCATTTAGTGGTTGTTCCAAGCGGTTTCTGACAAATGTCCCCTTTCAAGGGGGAGCAGTATCCCCCTTTGCTTGGAGCTGCCTCTGGTGACCAATAAAGTTGCGTTCTGTGGGATCTGGGGTGTGCCATTTCAGCTCTATAATAGCTCCATATAATAATAACCCACACTTGTCTTCTCAACAGGTTCATCCTCTCAAATAAGAGGATAGCCTACACATTAGCTACCTTTGCTATGTTCAGTGTTTTTCCACTGGGGTGTCATACAGCTTTGCCTGTTCTATATGACCCTGCCCTGGTTTTTCCACTCCTCTGAATTTAGTACCGGGAGGGGAAGTCTGGAGCCAGGGTACTGCCAAGTGCCTGTAACTTCCTGTTTTCTATACTTTTGGACTTTTGGTTTTTTTTCAGTTGTTCACATGTCTCAGGATGTTTAATGCAAGTGGAGAACACAGGGGTGTAGTCCACACAGGTCCTCTGCTGAGAAACGGAGGATTTATTTCTTGACTTTGACTGGAATCATTTGGTTTGATTGCTTGTTATTTTTTACATCACTGCAGTGCACAATGTTCTGAAATTGGGTGTCTGCCTGTAATTATGAGGTATCGGCGTTGAGCCAAGAGCCGAACTAAATAAAAATCCTGTGCCTCAAGTGAAAGTAATGTCTCCCATGCTCTCCAATTCCCCTTTTTTTGAACGTTACGGAAACCTGCCCTTCTTGGTACAAAATTTTATTTCTCTCTCTGCACAAAGTCTCACTAATGGCAGTAGTAACTTCCATTGTGTTTTGTTGCATGATGGACGTTCACAAGAGGGTGAAGACGCTGGTTTTGTTGTCGAAGAGTCCCTGCTTGTGCAGTTACTGCTGTCTGTTAAATCAATATAGTGCAGGGGGATTTGTACACACACAAAACCCCAGTGATGGATTCTGAGGTTCTAAACTCCAGTCCTTCTGAAATTCAGGATCAGCTGGCTTTCAATCTACTTCTCTGTTAGCATTTAATTTGTACGTGGAAACGCCAAGTGAGGTCATGTATAATCTAATTAATCCAATAAAAAAGGTGAAGTGGTGAGGCGGAGCAAAAACAAGACACTGACACTGAGGCCCACAGGGACTGTAGTTTGAGTCGTCAGATATGCTGTATTATCAGTTATCGGCACTCTACCGCTGTGCTGTCCCGGTCTCAATGGGCTAATGGCTACTCTGGATTAAATAATCAGCAGTCCAGAACACAGGGCTCAGTCTGCAGTCGAGCGATTGCCTATTACCAATTGATTATATGGTGTTTCAGGCCCTTTTGTGCATGCAACTTTAAAGATGCTACAGATGTAAAGGCTCAGCTCAGTTCTTGTGTAGGAGCTGGGCTCTGTCCCAATGCCTTTGGAACCTGCTCGATATTGGAATAGGTAATGATTAGCCATTAGGGCGTGTGTGACATCTGCTGTTTTTTTTCTCTATGTGCTTGACTTAATTTATGCATGAGAAATGATGCGGCTTTGATAGCTAGTGGTAGCTTTCAAATAATGTACACCGAGTAAATTTTCGGTGGGCACTGACAAGACATAGTACAGTTATGACCTGATCTTATTAAAATATGCTAATGAAAAAATAATTTGAGGCTGTGTAAAGATATATATCCGCCCCCTGAACTCTCATTGGGATACAGAGGAAGTATTTAAAGCCACTGCTAGCTAAAGAACCCATGTATTAAGGACTGATGTAAAACCAGCAGGCGTCATTCTTTCCATTCCAGTCGGTTAATAATAAAATTTTAATATATTTAAAGGTAAATTAGACATATTTAAATGACTTATCCACCCTCTTTTACATATGTTTTTTTAATGCTAGTTCTCTCTGCTAGGTGCTGACTTTGCGATGGGGGAATCTGCAGAATGGTAGCACTGCATTTGTACGAATGTGAGATAATCATCGCCCTGGTGCAATGATTGCTAAGGAGCCACTGCTGCACGTCTCCTAACCCCATTGGAAAAACATCATAATATCCACATTTTGCAACCGTACAGCTATGTAGAGACGTGTTGAGAGATCAGTGATGACCCTGCGTGATTGTGTGTGTCAGCTTCCTAACAAGAACCAGTTTGTGTGTTATTAGTGGATTTTTTGACTTAAAACTGTTAATTAATGCATGCACATGAATGGCAAATAGTTTTCCCATGTTTTTGTTTTTCGTGGAACTGGTGGAGGAAAAACATTTATAATAACAAAGAAATGACTGCCCTTTAGTTTAGCTGATGAAGCAGAAACTTGAATGGGCTGAAAGTTTAGTTTTCGCTTTTCACGACTCACAGCACAACGTTCCCCTGTGACCTCTTGTCCTGTCATACTGCCCTGTCCCTGCAAAGTGAGTCCCCCAGTATGTACCTGAGCATCCCCTGCCGCCTCCACACAAACTTCCACCATCTTTGGCCGTTCTGTTTCAAACCGGCCTGACACTAACCTGGATCCCACGTGACCTACCTTACTGGCAGCAGCTATTCGTATGGATTCGTATGGATGAATGTTGCTTAACCTAAATTTCTTTAATCACATGTGATGTATCATTTTGTATGCTACGTTGCTCTGGTTAAGTGTCGAGGGCTAACGTTCTCTGTATTCTCTCTGTTCTGTCTCGTCCTCCAGGGCCCAGGACCTCCCGCCGGAGGTGCTCAGGCAGAGGGAGGTCAAGTGGCTGGATATGCTTAACAGCTGGGACAAGTGGATGGCCAAGAGGCACAGAAAGGTGACGGCTGTGTGGATTCTTGTCCTGTCACTTTGCCGGACTGAATAGTTCGTGTTTTGGTTTCAGAATTCTTCATTTCACTTCTGTCGGTTAATCTACCTTTGGTTGACCCTCAATATAGCTGCATTGGGAGGTTTAGTGTAGAAGCTGTGATCCAGAGCGACGTACAAAAGTGGTGTCATGGTTAAGGTGTCCGACTTGTGGCCAGTAGATAAAGTTTCCGGCTGTGAGCTCTGCACGTCACTCTCAATTAGTAGCACCTGCCAAGCAACCAAATGAAAACGCAAACATAAACCCCGACATTAACCCAAAGCCATTTTTTTGGAAATTGGCTCCAATTGGTTGACCCTGAAGTCCAGAAACGACTCTAGACTGCTTCTCCGTGTATCAGTGTTGAGTGAAGGGTCACAAAGTGATTTATTGGGAAAGATGTGGCTAGATAATATAAGACGTATAGAAAATCAGCCTGAAACACGCATACCCCAAACTCTGTTTCAACTGAAATATGGTTATAATCAAAGATATTGTAAAATCTGAAGCTAAGGTATTGGCATAAACTATAAAACAATGATTTTGTCATGCACCTTTTGTAAATTTTTTGTCATATCTGTTACTTGGGTTACAGCGTTATTGCTTTTCCTCGCACTCTGTAGCAGGGTTGTCCCACTCTAGTCCTGGATAAATTGTAGGGGGATAGATAGTGATTAATAATAAGTGACTTCCGAGTGCTCGTTGGAAGATTCAAGCTTTAACAGAGTGTCAGAGGAAGGAAGGAAACCAACTGGTCAGACTTCACGTTTGTGAAACCAGTTTTCCCCGGCAGAATTTTTACATTCCTCAGCCTCAGACACTCACTCAATAAATATTATTTATTTCTTTTTTCTTTTTTACTATTATCATTTCTGGAAAGTCATTTGAGCCAATTCCCCCCTCATATAATGTTTAGCCAGTAACCATTGATATAACTAGTCTACATTCACAAGCGCCTGTCACAGCCTGGGGGACATAGAGAGTTGCATTAGAGAGCTAGCCCAGTTCACAAACGCCTGTCACAGTCTGGGACAGAGAGTGACACCGAGGCTTCTCGCACTCATAAATAAATAAATACATGTACATATTATAGGTGGTGGTGTTGTGATTTAATTGTGCATTTTATTTTTCTTTCTTCTTTTGTTAATGTGTGCTATGTAAAAGATTATATGCCATCATTGCTTTGCCAATACTTTGTGTTGGTCATGCCTATAAAGCTCATTTGAATTTGTGATTTAGTGCTGAAGCTCGGTCAAATGAACACCAGTGAGCTTCAGAACATCACCAACAAAATAACTCTTCATCCAAAAGATTAAATCTGGAAACTATAAAAATATTTTGGTAAAAAACACAAAATGTACAAAGATTCTGACCCAGTACAGACTCCGTGACCCCAGCCTGGCCATTGACACTGGCTAGCACAAAAAAACCCTGGATCGCCAAAGAAAAATGGCTGTACTGTAACTGTGACCTGGGAGAGGTTGAGACAGCCCTTCCTGGTATCTTGCCTGATATACGGGCTGTATACTGCTATCCTGCTGACTACATCAGGCACAAGTACTTCCCCAAACTGGCTCACAACATTCCAGCTCCCCACTGACTGTTCTTTTCGGAGAGGAGCAGCAGACGGCAAAGCTAGTTGCCTAATATGGATCTGCCTGCCACACCCAGAGAGACAGACTGACAAACCAAGCACTCGCAGGCAGTATATAGAGAGGGAGGGAAAGGGGAGGATTGCTGCTGTTGTTTTGTAGTGTCTAGAGTTTTTTAAATTAATGTTAGAGAGACCTATTATATTTTATTTTTATTTAAGTTATTTGTGTGAGAGTGAGTGTGAGATCATTTCCTCTCTCTCTTTCTCGTGTCTTGCTCCAGTATTTCCGCCATGTCCAGCCCAGTTCCCCCACGTGTTTCAGCGATTGAGTCATGTTTAAAATCCACCTCCTCGTTCTTCCCATAATCCCTGGAGCCACAAAGTCAATTGTCAAAATACACTGAACTGAGGCAATCGTGTAAACTGGCCTAATAGACATGTAGTATAAATAGTTTTATGTAGTAACTCAGTAAACCGCTGAGTTGATGGCCTAAAATCTTGGTGGGTGGCCCCTTCTTTATTTCTCTTTGGTGCTTCACCCTAGATGGACCGCTTACCAGGTGGGCCACAGCTTATGTCTTGTTATAAAAAAGAAACTATAAGCGGAGGGGAAGGGGTTAGCATTTTAGTGAATGTTTGTCACTTTGGGTAGGTCTAAAAGAAAATGGGTAAATGAGAAGCCCTTCGGCTTTGGGTCAATGGCACCAGTCTCTGACGCACCTTTTGCCTGTCCGTCATGGAGCTTTCTGGCAGCGTTTATCTTTTGGCTGTGTTCTGTGCGTCTGTGCTCATTGGATACGATTGACCTTGTTCACAATCAATGTGGCTGCCTCACGGTGTTTGTTCAGTATCGGTGTCCTCAAATGAAGCCTATTGAATTAGTCAAAGAGCTTTTAAATGGGAGACACAAATGATGTGTGGCTTGTGTTCATTTTGGGCTAGAAATGTCAAGAACACCAAGTGCGTTTGTTAATGCTACAACAAATGAGTGTATTGTGTCATGCATAATGTGAGTGACTTACTAATAGCAACAATGTGAGATTTGCAAATTGTTACATTGGACAAATGTTCGGTAAAGTTGGATGATTTCACCTTTTTTGTTTTAAGCTCTTGAAATGGGAGTAACGATAGTTTTCTGTGTTTGTGTGTGTGGCTGGCTGTATGCATGTCTTTGTTTTTATGAAAATAAAATGCCTTTTAATTCCATTCCACTACAAAGGAAAGCATTCAACATGCGTGCGTCACCCTGGTCTGATAAACGTTCACCTTATCCAGTTTTTCCTCTTCTGCTGGTCTCTTCCCGTTTCTGTCCCATGTGACGTGATTTCATTCCATTGTTCTGGACTGGGAGCAGAAGTTTGTTTTGAGCAGTTTTTTTGGATGAAAAGACCACAGTGGACCCACAGTTTTCAGGGCAGAGGCTCGCCTGCACTCCAGCTGACCCGTTCCAACAGGCCCAAATGAAAGCGAAATGGATGCATCACTTCAGTTACGTTAATGGGAAGGTTTTGCTGTTGTTGTTGTTGGAAATTTTGTGGGATTGTGGTACCGCTTGACCTGCAGCGCTCTGTGTCAGATGGGGTGGTTGTTGTCATATGATCTGATTAATGTATGCCTCTACTGTTCAATACTAAAATGTGCTTGAACAATAAAAAGACCTTGAGAAATTGAGAGATCAGGATCATCTGTTGGTGATGACTTTTCACAGCTGTTCAGAAAACGAGTTGGAAGTTGGAATGTTTAGATCACATTATCTGTTTTTATTATTAAAACTGGATCCATTTGGATGTTTCAGTGTTACATTGGGGTTGGGGTGCAATGATGTAACTGGGGAAAGAACGAGGTGTGTGTGTGTGTGTGTGTGTGTGACCCTCATTCTACCTCTCCCACTCCCAGGTGAAACTGCGTTGTCAGAAGGGGATTCCTCCCTCGCTACGGGGCCGCGCCTGGCTCTACCTGTCTGGGGCCAAAGTGAAGAAGGAGCAGAACCGGGGAAAGTTTGAGGTCTGCTCTCTGTTTACTGTGTCACAGAGACATTTACATTTATTCATCTGTCTAAAGTGACTTAAAGTGATAATGCATTTGGTCCATATGACAAGACGGAGAAAAGAGTATCTGGGTTTTCGTAGGTAATGATAGGGGTGTGTTTGGGTTTTAGCAGGGAATGAGAGGGGCGTGTGTGGGTTTTGCGATCCAAACCGAGGGGTGTGTCTGGGTTTAAGGATCTAATGAGTAGGCATTTTCTCGGTTTTGGCATCCAACGAGAGTGGCGTGTCTGGAATTATGGGATCTAACGAGAGTGGGGTGTCTGGAATTATGGGATCTAATGAGAGGGGCTTGTCTGGGATCTGACCCTGTATCTGTGCCCTCGGTTTCTGTGTCAGGAGCTGGACAGGCAGGCAGGGGATCCCAAGTGGATGGATGTGATCGAGAAGGACCTGCACCGACAGTTTCCCTTCCACGAGATGTTTGTATCCCGAGGGGGGCATGGGTAAGCAGCACTTTGGCGCTGACGGCATTGAGCAGTCTGCAGCATGCTGCTACGCTAACCGTGTATGTTTATGTTTTCCGTGCATGTGCACTCGCAGGCAGCAAGACCTGTACCGCGTATTGAAGGCCTACACGCTCTACCAGCCAGAAGAGGGCTACTGCCAGGCCCAGGCGCCTATTGCCGCGGTGCTCCTCATGCACCTGCCGGCCGAGGTTAGTGCCACCCTCTACCTGCCAGGCCGACCCATGACCTGCGCACACAGAGAACGAGAGACGACCTGGTTTGTTTGCCTTCCTCCGCAGGATGCTTTCTGGGGACTGGTTCAGATCTGTGAGAAATACCTGCCCGGATACTACAGTGCAGGGCTGGTAAGACTGAAGGCTCATTCCGACACTCCAGACACTGCCCCCTAACACCTCGGAGGGGTAGTACACTTGTGTCCTGTTGCGTCACTTAATTGATGGAGATGGCACCAAACCATTCTTCCACATATTTATGTGAAAGTTTGTTTAGGTCTGCAAGTTAGGCTGTGAAACACCAGTTGTTTTAATCCAGCCGTTTAATTGATTGTACTTATTTTTACTAGCATGCTGGGGCCGTTTCTTTATTTCTTAGTAATTGCTAACAGCTTAAGTGACCTGATGGTCAAAGGCATGTGTTGGATTAAAAAGTCAACTGAATTTATTAAAGAGAAACAATGGCAGTATTGTTGTGCCTTTTCCGAAGTAATCCTCTGGGCGATGTGCTGTTCTCGGGTCTCTGTTAATAAAGCGCTATTTTCAGCCACAGAGATGTCCTGCTTTCACTTCACTGTCTCCTCCTGTGTCTGAGTCACAGCTGGTTGTCCCTCTCCTCTCCCTCTCTCCTCCTGTGT
>JAOVYW010074501.1:0-14874 GCA_025775045.1 Hiodon tergisus | reverse complement strand
AAGACGCAGACCTTGGGTACAAGAACAGACAGCAAGCAAAGGCTAATTAAAAAGAATGTATCAGGAACTAAACTAAGGTTCATTTATGACACGTTAGTCCATTGGGTTAAGAAACAAGTAAAGCAAAGCCAAAGATTCAAAATAAGTCAGAAAGTAGGCACACAGGCCCGGCCACACATATTCTCATGTGCAAGTCCCAACTATAGAACACACATACATCCAGAAGCAAACACGCGCATCCATCAAAATGATTGGAAAATGGGAAATTAAACACGTTTTCTGTATGTGTATCGGCAGGCGCTAAGACTCTGCTTAATACAACAGCCCGTTAGCCTTCCACAGAGAAAACAGGCGGAACAATACAATTTAGCTGGGGGGCGGGGGGGCTCACCTGTTTCCTGATCATGGCAATTTGCACCTGGGGACATTGTCAGTCCCCCACTGAAAGGACACCGACCCTCAATGGAGGGGCCTGAATGCTTAATTAGTTCCGACAGGGCTAAGGGACATTTCTGCACCAGGGCAGGGGAGCTCTGTGGGCTGCACTGTGGGTATTGACCACAGACTTGCCGTGAGTCCAAATTGGATTTGCCCATTGAGATGGCAGTTATCTAGGGCTGTGTGGGAGGGCAGGGCCAGTGTACATTGATCTTTTTAAAAACACAGCAGGTCTTTATTTTGTTTGTATTTTGAGTGACTACATTTTAAGTCATATTTTTGAGGTCTACAGTACATATACATAGTATATTCCTTAAAATGTTACCCAGGCATCTTAAAAGCCGTATTAATTTATTTTTTAAATCCAATTTGCAAATCACAACCCTTTTTTTCAGGCAGTGACAGATAATATACATTAGTTGAATTAGATGATATCATTAATAAGCAGTGAAAATTTTTATATTGGTTCCATCATGTATGCTTTTGTTTCTTACGATTTAATAGGTTGGTTTAATTTGATTTAGTCTTTCAAATGACATTGCTAATCCAAGGCATCTGAAAAAGGCAGATACTGATAAGAAGAGCCCTTCTTCAGTAATGTTCAGTAATCGCTTACATTCTGGCACTAGCTAGGATTCAATGACTAGTTGACTAGATTTTTAAGTTAAGAAGTTAAGTAAGAGGCTTGACTAAAGATTTCCCTTGGTGTTTTTTCCATTACATTTAGGAAAATCTGTTTTCCTGTGTTGCAATTGTCACTGAACGTGGTGCAGGGGCATAGTGTCTCAATAAACAAAATAAATAGGGATACTCTTGTAGGGATATGATGTGATCCACAAACAGTGATGAGTGAAACAGATTACTACTTCCATGTATTTACAGTTACTGATAAATTTGCTGAATAAATTGTATGTACAACCATATAACATTGTGTAACTACAGGTATGTACAACGTGAATCTGGTGAAAGCGGCTACAATACAAATTTACCGTCACACTTTTGCAATTAAATATCAGAATAAATACATGTATCTATTTTCTTTATACACATGTGTAATTTACGAAATAGCTAAATTCCGATCCACATGTTACCACTGTGTAACGGTGTGTAGTTACACACAAATTTCTAGAATTATGAAACTTTAGTATTACTCTTATATTGACTTCACTTGGGCAGATTAAAAACAAAAGTGTTGCTGGTTATTTTTTCCTGCATTGGCGCAGTGTAAAGCTTATAGAAATAAATCATTTTAAAATATTGGCCTCTGCCAGAACGAAGAAGAGGCAGTGCCCTGTGGTGAAGTTAGATGAAGAACTAACGATTCGTGAATGTGAAGCATTCCAGTACCCCGCAACTCCGCACAGAAACTTTAACGAGCAATTAGTGTGACTAGAAGAGGAGACGGGCAGCACTGTCGCTGAGCCCGCGCAAAAAGGGAAGGCCAGAAGACAAAGGCTAGAGCGAGGGCCTGCGTTATTAGAGGTGGCACTTTGTTTGTGAAATGACTGCCCAAATCAATTGATCATCCGCAGACGGCGGAGCAGTGCCCGGCCAGTATCTGCATGAGGGGCTGCCGCTGAGGGCAGTCTGCCTCTTCAGTGTCTCTCAGTAAACCCTCCTGACAGCACAAGTGGCCCCGCCAACCTCAACTGATCTCCCTGAGGCCGACGAATGCTGCCCCCTGCCGCACGACCAACAACCAGGATTGCGGAGTAAAGAGTTTTTTGTGGTTCAGGGTGGTAAAAGTTGACTAACTAATGCCTATCGTCAGGGGCACTGCTAGGGGGGATAAAATGTTACAATTCTACCCGGGACCAGGTACAGGGGTGGGCCCCAGAGGTATAAAATATTTGAATGCCTCCTAAATCAGTGTTTTTCAAACTTTTTTTCTGGTGACCCAGTGGAGGAAAAAACGCTTAACCCCGTGACGCTAAACAATAATATCTTCTGACTAGTTTTCATAAAATCACAATAAAGCCTGGGCAATTGATACATGCTAGCTTTAACCGCTTCACTTTAAGTAATAATTAAAATTAGACATTGACATTACTTGTATAAATTATTTTTTTATTTTTTTAAATAGACAGATAAGTTTTACTTACCTAATGTTATGGGTGGGCCTGCCTGCTGTTCATAGTTTCACTCCAATCTGGATCACAGGATGAAAGCTCTACTTGCATGTCAGGTGCACTGTTGAGTTGGTTTCTGTCTTTTGTTTTTAACCTTGTCAAAGTCGAAAATCCCAGTTCACATATATAGTTTGTTGTGAATGGCAGCAACAATGGAACACTATTCTTTCTTATTCTTTTAAAAAACTGATCCAAAACAAGGACACATGTAATGACTTGTGGCGTGATTTCTGTGTGCTATCACAGGTGAGTCGCAGAAACTTGTTTTCTTGCTCAGGCATCAAGTTTAGCTCCACTATTGATTCAGGATTTTTGAAAGCAAAAGGATCTTTAACCCAAAGCTTTTCCTTCAGATTTTCAAACCCCTGTGCAGGAAAGTAGCGACTAAAACTGCCAGACAGAGCGGTGAGATGTAATTCTATGACACATTCAATGTCATAAATTTTTTTTACACCAATGCTGTTCTCCTCAGTGTGTTGGGAACAGTGTTGTAACAGCTGGGATGTTTACTTTTTCGTCGTGCTTGCCACAGTACTAACGACTTTTGGAATGCTTGTATATGCTTACAGTATCGGAATAAATCATTGCCTGTTCCTTTTAACTTTAAATTGAGTTTTTTTTTTATTGAGAAAATGTCAGCGAGATATTGACATCTTTATTAACCAATTGGCATCGTTAAACAAATTTTAAATCGTTAGGTGTGATTGGCTACATTCAAAACTGCTACATTGTGATCACGCATAGTGCGTTGTGATGAAACTCTCTGCAAACAAATAAGTCTTACCGGAGTAATCCGTCCGACTTTAATATTAATGTGTAATATTATTTTAAAACTAAAGAAAAACATTTTATATTTTAAATTTGCAAGCGACCCAGTGCCTTCTCTTCCGCGACCCAGTATTTGGTCGTGACCCGTACTTTGAAAATCACTGCTACATACACCAATCAGCCATAACATTATGACCACCTGCCTAATATTGTGTAGGTCTCCCTTTTGCCACCAAAACAGCCCTGACCCATCGAGGCATGGACTCCACTCGACGTCTGAAGGTGTGCTGTGGTGGTATCTGGCACCAAAACGTTAGCAGCAGATCCTTTATGTCCTGTAAGTTGCGAGGTGGGGCCTCCATGGATTGGACTTGTTTGTCCAGCACACCCCACAGATACTCGATTGGATTGAGATCTGGGGAATTTTGAGGAGAAAGTCAAAACCTTTAACTCGTTGAGGGTTCCTCAAACCTTTCCTGAACCTTTTTTGCTTTGTGACAGGGCGCATTATCCTGCTTAAAGAGACCATCAGGGAATACCGTTGCCGTGAAAGGGTGTACATGGTCTGCAACAATGCTTAGGTAGGTGGTACATGTCAAAGTAACATCCACATGAATGGCAGGACCCAAGGTTTCCCAACAGAACTTTTCCCAAAGTGGACAGGGTTCAGCATGGGCACCCTGACTGGTCTGCGGCTACGCAGCCCCATACACAACAAACTGCGATGCGTGTTCTGACACCTTTCTATCAGAACCAGCATTTACTTTTTCAGCCATTTGAACTACAGTGGCTCGTCTGTTGGATCGGACCACACGGGCCAGCCTCCGCTTCCCACGTGCATCAATGAGCCTTGGCCGCCCATGACCCTGTCGCCGGTTCACCGCTTTTCCTTCCTTGGACCACTTTTGATAGGTACTGACCACTGCAGACCGGGAACACCGCACAAGAGCTGCAGTTTTGGAGATGCTCTGACCCAGTCGTCTAGCCATCACAATTTGGCCCTTGTCAAAGTCACTCAGATCCTTACACTTGCCAATTATTCCTGCTTCTAACACATCAACTTTGAGGACAAAATGTTCGCTTGCTGCCTAATATATCCCACCCACTGACAGGTGCCAAGATAACGAGATTATCAGTGTTATCCACTTCATCTGTTAGTGGTCATAAGGTTATGGCTGATCGGTGTATAAACGGTATAAATATCCTGTTTGCATCGAGCTTACAGATTCCACTGAGTTACAGCTTACAGTTCGGAGATCAGTCTCCTGATGTGCATTGTCATAAAACCTTTTCAACTTCAGACTTAGGTCTCCTCTGTGTTCTCTGGAATAATTGATCCGAAACCAGGTCCAAAACCACCGCAGCCTTTAGATGCATTCTCTGGGAAATATACTAATGTGCGCTGCTCACCTGTCCATAAATAAAATATATTTGGTTTACTTTTAAATTCTGTCCTGTAAATTTACGCGCTCCCATACTCAGTTAAGCCCAGGTCTGCTTTTATTTTTTTTAAATCTCTGATGAGATTACCATTCAGGGGGTCCCATGTTTTTTAGCTTATGGAAAGGCTCGCCATGTTTCCCCGCAAAGCATTAAATGATTAATCGCAAGGGAAAAGTCGGAAAGCTGTCCGGGGAGATAGAGCACAATTGCTGCTCTGACCGCTTGCAGCTCGACTGGCCAATTCATTAGAGCACGACCCCCGGAGGGGAAGAGCAGTTGTGAGGTCAAAGGGGTAGTTTAAAGACCTACAACATATGGAGTAAAGAGCTGTGAGAAGGGAGGAGAACGGGTTCAATCTTGTGGCATGCTGATGACTATTTTCTCCTTTGCGATGTACTAGAGGTGCCTGAGTTGAAGCCATCTGAAGTGGCCCGAGGGCCCCAGGGTTGTGTTTAACCTTGACAGTCTGCCGCCTGATGGCGCTGGATAGCGATTGCATCAGTAACCCCCGCCCAACACACTACGCCACTGTCGTCTTTCAGTGCAATGGGGGTCCTCTTTGAGCATTGAACTTACCGATCTCCTGGTTTTGCCGGGGAGTGCATTTTCCATCCCCCTACTTACCCCCATCCACCAGAAAAACAAATGAACCACATGAACATAGAAGACTGAAATCCTCTTTTTGTTTTCACAGTAACGCCATCCGCCTCTCTTCTTGGGGAGTCGCAAAACAAGTAAAGAGGGATTGTGTTAGATTTTAAATGAAACAATATGCCTTCTTTCCTGTGTGGAAAGAAACCTGTGGTACTACACATGGTTTGTCTGGCAGTAAGCAGGCCCCAAAAATAAAACAAATCAAATGCAGTTTGAAATGTTGAGAAATGAACAGAAGAAAGCATTTGGTTTTCTGACTAAGAGTTTGGGGAACCAACTGTTGTGCAAATGGACCATACTGTGACTTGGCTAGTTGTGACACAGGGAGACATGACGTGATCAGATGAACAGTCTATCAACTTAAAGTGACGTAGCCAACTGTGAAAACTGTGTCAGGGCTTCAATGACGCCTGTGTTTGAATCGTGAAGTGCTCACCTTGCAAGAAATTTGGTTTTGGTAGCAAATAAATTACAGAAAATATTAACACCATGCCCCACATCAGCAAAAATCCAAATGAAAGGGCCTTTCCTTGAATGCAGAGGTCTGTTGAATTTTATCTTTAAAATACAAGACAACAAACTTGCATGTACGTTCACACTCTCTTTGTCTTCAACACATCCATCTTGGTAACAAAAGAAGTCTTGACATTAATATAAAATAAGATTTGAACTGAGTCTATGATAATAAATAGCTGCTGAAAAACTATTCTTTGAAATCAAAGACTATGAATTTAAACAGAAAACAAATGCACAGAATTAAAATTAAACTAATTTCATTATGATGCAATAACTGGTTTCAGCAAGCAGTTACCAGGGGAACAGGATCAGCTGATGTACCTGAATGTTTCCACTAACGAGACCGCGCTCAAGTGCCAGCAATAGACCACAGTTGGAAAAGCAGAAGGCAGAGCTGATGAAGGGTTTATTTGTAACTATACTGAAAAGTCTCTGTGTTCAGTAGACTGAAATGTTCCTTAGCTTCTTCTTTTGGCTTTAGATGGTTTTTATTTATGCATTTTTTTTGTTTGTTTTAAACAGACCTGCTCAGCTTCCCTAATTTTATTCCGCTCATTCTGTATTGAATTTGACAAAACAGATAAAACATTCTATAAAAATAACGGTGGCCAAGAAGGCAGGATTTTTGTCATAATCTTCCACACCATGTGATATTTCTGGCTATCCCAAACAAGTGTCCTAAAATTTATTGCAATTTTTGGCAGAGGTCTGTACTCATATTGCGGACCCCTTCAACCCCAAATTACACAGGACAGGATAACTGCATTCAAGCTCTAAAACATTGAGATAGTGTTTTGTATAGCTTGTATCTGTACTTTTTTCATAATCTGTTTTTTCCCTGTTGTGCATTGAATAAAACTGTTTCAAATCATCCTGGTTAAGGATGTCTTCTTAGTATAATGATACATTTAAATCGGTAGATTTCTTACTTTCCAAAAAATGAAAATGTCTTGTAGTAGAACTAAATTTGACAAGGGCTGATGTACTTAAAAACCAAAGGATTTTCTTTGCATTACAGTACTACTAGGTGTCCGTCCTTGAAAAACCGAGGCACGAAGAGACAGAAAAATAGCATAACCTTGCATTAAAAATCAGGGAAAATGTGGGCATCGTTCTGCCTGAGCAGATCCTCTTATCGGGGCAGAGATGTAACAGACATGCAGTGTGAAACAGGCGTGAACCTGGGCATTCCTCACAGATCTCCAGGTTTTGCAGGAAGGGTTCAGTGCTTTTCGTCCAGAAAAAGGATGGAGAAATGAACAGGAGGTAGCGGTTTTCTGTATCATATTCTGAGGGCCAGGGGAAACAGTTCCTGGGGTTTTATAAGGCTGTGCTAGGGGAGACTCAGGCTGCCAGTGTGGACTGTCAGCAGGGGATGGAATGAGTCGACCCCCCTGAGATACGCCGCACGTTGAACCTCTCTTCTCACATTTGCCCTCCTATACCTCCTCTCTTGCTGCTCTGTCAGGCTAATGATGGGTTGCTTTGGAGTTGATAGCAGGCTGGTGAACTCACAGGCTGCCCAGGTCTCTCCCCCCCGGTGTCACCGGGGCAGACTCGCAGCTGGAGAAGATTAACCTGTCCAGCCATTGGCATCAGGAGGGATCTCTCTGAATCCAAGTTCATTATCTCTTACAAAGGGGGGCACACAGAGTTAATAAACGATCAGCTTGTGGTACCAGCCAAAGTCCCGAGCGGTTCATACACTCAGACCAAAAAAGAGAGGAAGGGGAGAGAGAACAAGGAATAGGAATCTCAACGCCACATGAAACTGACTCAAAGAAACAAAGAAATTACTTGCCAAGAAATATAACATACTTCCATAACACCCTGAGTAGCTGGACGTTTATGAGTTAAGCAATACAGGGCTCTGTGTGCATTGCTAACATATGTGTATATCTTTGCTTCCCCCATTATAGATGGTGACGTAAATTACAGCCATGATACATTAGTGTCATTCGATGACAAAACCGAGTACTGCTAATTACTCTATGTACAACCAAGCTTAGTTGAGTGAGAACATTGCAAAGAACAAGAAGTCTACTTGAGTGCATGTAGAAATTTTTCTGGTGCAAAAACTAAGGATCTTACTGAGGCAAGTGAGACAAGCTGGTGAAGTCTGAGTGCCTTGGTTGACAACATTTAAAAAGAACCGCTTTGTAGCAAACACTGACAGGCTGGATCGAATGCTTATAAAAAGATTTTTCCATTTAATGTGGTACAGTTCTGCTTTTACGATTTTTTTACTGATTAGTATGCTTTCCTCCGAGCTTAAAAGTGCTCTTTATATAAAAATAAATTTAACACTAATGACTTAATTCTTTGTAAAAACCAAATCTAGTTTTTATCCACTTGTTCTGATGCATTGTTATGATGGCTTTGAAGGTTAAATGCAAGGTTAAAACACAAGGCTCAGAATGGCTTTCAAGCTGAGGGAACTTTCACTGAGATGTAGATATGGTCCGTGTGATGTGGTGTGACACTTTGAAAATGCTGATGAGTTTCACTGTGTTTTTCCTCCCATTTTACCCAATCAGTCGGCAGACCAAGATGGACACTATTGTGAATTGTCTGAGGGGCAGCAAGGAACTTAGTAATATGGTGTGGTCAGGTATAAAGCTTGACCACGGGTGGGCTCCATGTAGTATGTTTATTTAAATAAGACTATGGTGATCCCATGGCTAATCACAGGATCATCCTCTTTGTATCTGGGGAAGACTTCCCCAATGGGTGGGTGAGGCAGATTCTCTTAATTACTATACAGACATGCTAGATGGCCTCCTCTCATTTGTTGATCTTGTAATGTTCTTATGTTCTTATCACAATCTCTCTCATCGCTCCTTAGCTGCAACCTCATTCGCTTCCTCTTTGCCCTGAGTGGTGCAAATGAAACATTAAGTAACCCTTGGCCTTTGCTTGGTCCTGGTGGTCCGTGGCCCTGTTGTGTGTGCGGTTCTATAAAAGATGGGCATCCATGA
The DNA here is from genome assembly GCA_025775045.1 of Hiodon tergisus. NCBI lineage: Eukaryota > Metazoa > Chordata > Actinopteri > Hiodontiformes > Hiodontidae > Hiodon > Hiodon tergisus. The sequence goes on along the minus strand of JAOVYW010074501.1, from coordinate 5,948 downwards.
GCTGTTGGCCCTGGGCTGATTGATGCAGCTGTGCTCCACAGCTAACAGCCCTGACGTTCATCTGGGGCACGATGACCCCTGAGCGGGGCTCCCATGAGTAAGGAGAACAACGTGATGAAGTTTGCAGATTGTGAACATTGTGGATTGGTTGAGCATCAGTGACCTGGAGCTGATCAGGGTGGATAAGATGTCAGCACATGCTTTTTGAATAATAAGTACAGCCTGCAGAATGTTAACTTAGCGGGGCGTAAATGAGTTAAATCAGTCCCAGGTGAAAAGGCCGTTCTCCTTCAGCCAAGATGAATTTCAAATAAATTATTATTTTCAGTATTTTCTTTAGCTGACATACCATATTACAAACGTCATCAACAAATGTTCAGCAGAACCAACAAAGGTTTTTGTTTCCAGAACAGTATTTTAAACTTTTCAACTATCTAACATTCCATGTCTAGTACGTTTTTTTCTTGGCCTTTTTTTGGAAGAGGCATTAAATAAAATATATGTAATGTAGTCAAATTAGCTGCTACACGTATTTAGTATGCAGAAAAGACATTATTCATATGACTTATTATTTGAAATCTTTCTTTATCAAAACAGCGGGGAAGTTTCCTATTTGCATACATCTAATACATCTGTCCTCTCTTTGTATTTCCCCCAATTTTTTATTTCTTTGTCAATCAAGTAACCAACCAGGTCAAATTTAATAAATAAGAGACAAACAAGTTTGAATTTTGAATACATTTAATCACAGCGAGCCTCGCAGATCTCTGTATATACCATGAAAATAACTTATCTGACCTGACTCCCCATAATCCCACAGCAGAAATTCTGGGTATATAAAGAATATGTTAAATAGCAACACAAATTTGACTTACAACGTAGACAATTAAGGCTGCAAGCAACATTTTGTCAAAATGGCTGTTCAAATGCATATGAACCTAAACTTAACAATGTTGTTTTATAGTATATGCCTAAATAATTCATATGGTTTGTACAAAATAGTTGTCCTTAAAATCTTAATTATGTAATTATTGAATTCTGTTTTCCTGGCAGGGAACTGAATTGTATTCCACAGTTTTAATTGGTTTTTGATGCTTAGTCATGTAAGTTTGTGTTAATGAGCCCTAAAAGCATGGTAAACACAAACGATGCAGGGCTGCCGCATTACTCAGACTGAACCAGGGATGGGGAACCACATATTTGTTACCTGCGCCTTGGAGTGATCGAGCAGGTGAACTGAAAAAAAGTTTTAATCAGAGATCAGACATAGTATCAAGACCAACGATATGTTCAAAGCCACACTGGGCACTCTCCTACAAGCTCACCAACACTGCAGGAGCAAACTGAAATAAGAAGGATGAAGCAGCAAAGCAGAATAAACCCCTCGGTGTGGGGACAGATTTGACATTCTCTTCAGAAATTCTGCTCTCTCTCAGCTTGCACTTCCACCTGCATTTGCATGCACGCTTGCGTTTGAATTTCTGTATATGAGCACTCTCTGCAGTTCGCAAGCCTCTGCCTTTCCACTAAACAAAAACATGGCGGTTATGTAGTTTGCACATCTGGGCAAATCAGGAATTAGCTTAATGCTGTCCAGGTGTGCATGCTGCTCTGCAGATGCTTGGGAGCACAGCTCCTCCCCCTATACGGACGAATGCCCCGGCCTCTCCATAAACTACTAACACAGACGTGCGTGTGGCTGGCAGAATTTCTCATATGCCGCGGTGTGTTATACTATAATTTGTCGGAGCTGTTAGTGGCATGTCTTGTTATAACAAAGCAATTAAATACACAGTAGTGGTTGTCATGACACCAAGTAGCAGTAGCTGTTACACATGTTAGTGTTGAAGGCATCACTCAGTACTTCGCAAAACAACCAAGTAATTCAATTTTTTATTACTGTAGAGGAATTATTTTTAAAAAATGTTTTACAGTATTCAACAGAGAATGGTTTATTTTTTATTATTGGTTTCCTTTTCAGTTAGTTTTAACCTAACCATATTGTGACAACCACGGGGCGTACTGGTTGAACCGCATGCAAGAGAGAGGGGAAACGCACACAGAATGTTCGGCAGCTCGGAACGAGCCGTTCTTTTTATTCGCCAAACTGGCGTCGGTACACTTCAGAGATTCCTCCCGGTTCGGGGAATAAGCAAGCGAACAAATGAAACAGAAATTCCTCCCGGATCGTTGCAAAAAGCAAAGAAGAATACAACGGAAATTCCTCCCTGATTGGGGCATAAAATCGTGACAATCAGTCGTAGGAACTGCAGGAGTCTCGTCCTCCTAGTTTTCGGGAAGTTTTCGGGACTCCCTCTCGCACGCCTCCTGGCTGGAGCTGAAAAAAACAGAGCACACGTTTTCTCCCGATCAGCATTCGCTACTTTCGCTTGGCTCTCACCTCTAGCTTCCCTGGTGCCGATCTCTTTCCTTGTGTCCGCCGGCTTTTGTTCTTTCCCTCCCCAATCAGCCGATGCGTGTCAGCTCTGCCGGTGATTGCTGGGGAGGGAACGTACCGCCCCTCAAGAACCTGCCCCCGAGCTTGAGGGGGGAGCGGCTTCTGCTGCATCTGCCGTCCGTAAGCCCCGGGGTTGCCACAATATCTTACAGTATACAAACATTTATGATGTGATCGGAATACATAATGCAAACAAAATCTATGTGTACTTTAATATCTAAATTTCTGACTTTCGTTCTCAAAAATATGTGTCCCACGGGCTTCAAAATAACTGAGGATAAAGAAAGAGAAAGGTATGGGGAAAAAAGACATTTTGGCAAAGCACAAAATGTTTTAAGATACATTAGATCCTTAAATTTGAAAAACCTTTCTGTTGGCTATGGAAAAACACTCTTCATAGATGCGTCCAACTAGCCGTAAGTTAGCCTGGCTGAGCAGTCTAGGTGTGGGTTTCAGGTGGACCTGGCCTTCATGCATTGGCTACAGCAGAAGTAGTGATTTAAACAGCATTTACTCTCCACATTTTGGGATTCTCGTTGAATTGGAATCAACCTGACAGTGAGCTCTTGTGATCATCTTTACCTCAGGGGAGAAGAAGGCATTTAGTTCTTAGTATCTATTGTGAAGACAGACAACAGGCTTTCAATGGAGAATTCCTCAACAATGAAAATGAATGTCCTTTTGAGGCACATAGTGAATGTGCTGCTATATTCACATTACACAAGGTGCTATATTTACATTCCGATTTGAATAAAACGTAGGTGCCTAATCTGTCTGTTTTTCAATTGGCCCAAGAATTTGACTTTCAAATTCTAGCAGACTGAGCTGTCTATATCTCTTGCATTTCGTATGATATACACTTATAATTGAAAAACTAAGCGAATGTAAATATCAGTGTGCAGTGTCCTGAATTTCTTTTTGAGGTTCAAGAGCATAGACGTCCCTGTGTATTTTTTATGACGAAGGACCGAAGGAGACCATGAGACCCGGACAGAAACTACAGCGCACGCTCTGTATTGCCCGGTGTTCGGAGCTGATGTGCGCTGTGATGGCTTTACCTGATAACTGTCCTCTCATCATTTAGTCACTCACATAGCACATTACAGTGCAGTGTAGCAGTATAGTACACATTTAAAAAAGGGTATCAGTACATGACTGTAGTGACATTCCTACTGAAGGCTGTTGCATTGGTGTGTGGTTCATCTCTCCTCCCTTCTATCTAGACTTTATTTCGACTTTCCTACCATCACTGTCATCTGACGTTACAGATGGAGAACCGCAAAATATGTTCTTATTTTTAAATTATTATAAAATGAATCACCTGGATTCGTATTCAAATTGTGTATATTAAATATGAAATACAAAAAATACACGGTATATACAAATATTATAGAAATACAATATATACAAATTCTTATTCCTTTATTAACAGTAAAAGTAAATAGTAAAAGTAAGCTGATTACAAACATGAAGTCAAAAAGCTTTTATATACGGTACTGATATATTGAGAAGGGAACATCTAACCAATGTGGGCAGAATGAATAATAGGAACACATGTAACTGAAAATCGAACTGAATCTAACCATAAATTGTGTTTAGGTAAACCTGAAATTCTCCGTCCAAAATTCCATCTTGTAGTCATTCAAATTTCATTGTAATTCTTTTGAGTCAAAAGGTAACCTTTTGCACAATACTGGCCTTCTTTGATGCTTATTGATGTTTCAGAATAAGGCTACTTTGTCCTTCCAATTTGAATGCAAGCCTTTTTTGCACATGCCACGACACTGGCTTACAAGTGATGGGAATAGAAATAATCAATGTACTAAATAAATGTTAGGTTCCGGAGGTCCGGAAGATTAAATTCCTTTATTAATATTATAAAGTGAGTTTGCCAGTGTGATTTTTTTATCATCCAGCACATGGGTCCACAAAAATTTAATTCCACAACAGAAACATGGCAACGTGGATGGGATAGGAAATACCTCCCAGTTGGAACGAAGGCTATCTATGAGAGAGCGAGTAATTTGAAAGCTTACCCCCCTCCTTAGGTGTTGATTACATTTTTTCAGTTTTAGCTACTCCTGTACTAAATATATAATATGACAGTGGACTGGATGGTATTCTAATCACCTGTTATGGTTTTCAGTTGTGCTGAGGACCATTAAGAAACTATTGTGTATATGGCAGTTGTTTTTTATTTATTTTCCAAAACAAAGTGATGTCATTTAACAAAGTACACATTAATACAAACAAACAATAGGAGCTGTGGCAACCACGGGGCGTGCGAGCAGTACCGCACGTGTAGAGCAAGAGGAATTCCCACAAGAAATGATCGGGACCGTTCGTCTTTCGAGTGCGATTCTTTTATTCGGCACCCTCGTGCCGTAAAATGAAACAAAAAGAATCCTCCCGGTTTGGGGCAGAAAAAGGCAAAAGAAGAGCACAACAGAATTTCCTCCCGGTTCGGGGCAGCACAATTAGTCGCCGCTAAGGTCGGCGTCTCGTCCTCCTTGGTCGGGGAAGACTTCGGGGCTTCACTCGGGCACGTCCTCTGGCTGGAGCTGCAAGACAGAGCATACGTCTTTCCCGATCGGCATTTTTTACTTTCGCCTTGTTCTCACCTCTCTTCCCTGGTGTCTGCCGGCTTTTGTTCTTTCCCTCCCCAATCAGCTGATACGTGTCAGCTGTGCCAGTGATTGTTGGGGAGGGAACGTACCGCCCCTCAAGAACCTGCCCCCGAGCTTGGGGGGGGAGCGGCTTCTGCCGCCTCTGCCGTCCGTAAGCCCCGGGGTTGCCACACACCCCCTCCCCCAGATGCAGGCCGGGGTCCCCCTGGACTGCCCACAGGCAGGCGTCGCGCCTCGAGAGGGCGTCGGCGTTCGCATGGTCTTTGCCCGGGCGGTGCTCCACCCGGAAGTCGAAATCCTGCAGGGCCAGGAACCACCGTGTCACTCGGGCGTTGGTGTCTTTGGCCCGGGCCATCCAAGTGAGGGGAGCATGGTCTGTGACCAAGCTGAAGCAGCTGCCCAGAAGGTAGTACCTCAGCTTCTCCAGGGCCCATTTGATGGCCAGGGCCTCCTTCTCCACGGTGGAATAGGCCCTCTCATGTGGCAGGTACGTCCTTCTGATAAACGTGACCGGGTGCTCCTCCCCATTCCGGACTTGGGAGAGGACTGCCCCCAGACCCACTTCTGAGGCCTCCGTGTGTACCACGAATGGATCCCCGAAGTCTGGGGTTACCAGGACCGGCTCGGCACAGAGGGCCCGACGGAGTAAGGTGAAGGCTTCATCTGTGGCCTCGGTCCAAGTAACGCGTTCCGGGAGAGCCTTCCGCATCAGGTTATGGAGGGGGCCTGCTAGGGTTGCAAAGTGAGGAATGAACCGCTGGTAATACCCCACCAGCCCCAGGAAGGACCTGTTTCTTCGTGGTGGGCCGAGGCCACGCCAGGATCATCTCCACCTTCGGTTCCTGGGGACGCACATTACCCCG
>JAOVYW010074500.1:0-18150 GCA_025775045.1 Hiodon tergisus | reverse complement strand
GTAAAGCGTCTTTGTGACATGGCAACATGTGAAAAGCGCTGTATAAAAATAAAATTGATTGATTGATTGATTGAAGAAGCCCATGCTTTCAGAGAGTAATACCAAGACATGACTAACGTTTGCCTGACGTTGCCTCACCTGGGTAATGACAAAAACTACTAGAAGAATGTACCCTGGACAGATGAGTCAAAGGTGGAGCTGCAATGCCAGGCGCCATGTGTGGCGAAAACGGACCACCGCCTTTGAACAGAAGAACGTCATATGGACCGTAAAGCACGGAGGTGGTGGCATTGCTGCCCCAGGGCCTGTCCAACTTGAGTCAACCATGAATTCAATATTTTACCAGATACTTCCTGAGGAGAATGTGAGGCCCTCTGTCAAAAAACTGAAGCTGAACCGGATATGGACCTTGCGACAGGACACTGTTCCTAATCGCACAAGCCAAGCCACCGAAGAACGTATCAGGGTCATTAGTAAAATTTGGTTACCGTTATCTATCGCTAGTGCTGAAGTGAAGATTGCATATGTAAAAAATTAAATACAATAAAATAAAACAAGACAACTTACCAGGGGGGCCGCATGGCAGTATGTGGAACACAGAAGGATGGTGATAATAGAGAGTTCCAAGTTCTTCCCTGCATTTATATGTGAGGGAGGCAATGGAGTGGGACTGATAAGGAACAAGATGTGTGAACTGTACCGCATCACCATTCCCTCCCTTTTTACTTGACTAAGTCTGATAGGACTGGATAACCTTTACATTATTGATGTCCTGGGGGAATTCTTAACTTCAGAACTGTTTTTCACAGTTTAGAGATGAGCAGCGTGGTGACTTGTCAGCCACAGGGATCGATTCCTGATCCAGGAATCCTTCGGAAGAAGAGATTCTGTGTGAGATCACCATGGGGGTTTATTTCGGAAATATCTTCCTTCGCGAGGATTCACAATGTTTTGACCCGAATGGGCCTGTGCCATTTTTGTGAAATTTCATATTTCTGTGCTTTATGTGCCAGAAGTCCGGCACGACCCAGAAGAGCAGAGATGTGCTGTACCGTGCTCCAATGAATGAATCAGTAAATCAAATCAAGCATGAATATGCAAATACCTGGACTCATGGAAATATGTAATATGGTTTTAATGTAAATGAGCTGTATCACATACGAAACAGGTGCCGAATCTGAATCCAGCCGTTAGGGCAATTTTAGCCACTTATGCACAGAAAATTGATTGAGTTAAAATATTAGATTTCATGGTAGACTTTTAATTTCTGTGTAGAGTAAAGCCACCCATTAGGCTACTAATTTAATTAATCTTCAAACTGTTCCTTTTGGCTTTTTTTTTCCGTTAATAAGTACCGTACATTTTAAAAAAGTGGAATAATTGAAAAATCTGAATGTGCAGAAGCACATATTTCTCGAATATTTTTATTATATTTCTGCCGAATTCAGACACAAATGAAAAGAGAAACATTCCCTTACGTTTTATTATACTGCTTGGCTTCCATTCGAAACCCAGCAAAGTTTGCTCTTTGATTCAGAAATGTATGTTTACAAATGCAAGATTTTGATTAGTTTACGAAACCATACATAAAGAAAAGTCTTCATAAGCACGATCTATAATAAACTAAATATATTGCCATAATTTGTGGGTATAGCAACCTGCGCTGTTCATTACCAAAACTATATTTAACGTTGACATCTTTTAAAAGGTAACTAAGGTCAAATTTGTCTGGGCAATATCAATGTCAAATTATTTTAAAGATACTTATTGGAAGCTACAGGGTTTTCATGCACTCTGCAGTTTCGATCGTTTCAAAGTCTGCTACCACTTTGTAAAGGGTGCTGGGTTATTGTATTGGAAAAGAATTCCGGCAAGTGAGACGTTACGTGGGAGAATGGGATGGAGTCTCTCAGGCAGCTTTTTGGTGTTCCCCAACAAGGGTGGTTTCTTTTTTTACGTTTGCTGTAATTATGCCATAAAAAGGCGTGAATAATGAAAGCGTAAAAAATAAAAGGCATGAATAATAAAAGCGTTAAAAATGTCCGCCTCGTAGTCTCTGACTGCTCTCAGACCCAAGTCCGCCTCGATGTGCTGCGATACAAAGGACAACTCCCAATGGCCGATCTAAAGCCGCTTCAAAGCCAATGCCAGACGTTATAAAACAACGTCTTGATGAAAACCATTACCTGTCAGTCTATACAGCGCTTGTGTCTGGGGCATACCAGACAGCAGTATCCACTCAGTTCCTCATTTATCTTTGTGACATAACTCTTTTATGCCCTATGTCGAGTACGTTTTTAAATAAACTCACAATCTACTTACAATCTAGTCCTCATGGTACATCATCACTGAATCTGCTTGGATCCAAATTTGATGGCAGATATTCTCTTCACGTTCGTCTAATCTTTGACGCGCAGGCCTCCGATAATTAATTCCGTCAGTGAGCTGATTTGTTGTTGCATTGCCATGAAAGACACACAGAGCTTTCTACACTTGTGTCCATAGTGGTCTGATTTGGTATGCAAAAAAAAAAAGATGAACTTTTGTTTACTTCACGGTGTTGCTGTCTTCAGAAGATCTGGTGATTTTACTCACCTAGTATCTGTGGGTCCAGCAGGGATATCGTCAATCACTGCATGACTGTGAAACAAATCTGTCATTTAGGTGCAAAATGCAGTATCAGCCTCCTGATATTGCTTCTTCGTTTTAAGGCCCTGTAGATTTTTTTTTGTGAAAAATAATTATCCTCATAGTAACTTTGGACTGTCGTGGGAACATGTGCCTGATTGTTGCAGAGCAAACAGAAGAATCGGATTAATGTTTCAGCCAGCGAGGAGTATTTACTGGCAGTTTTTTAAATCTTTAATTTAGAAGAGATTTCAAACGAATTAAGTGTGCACAGCAGCTTTGAGTTGAGTATGACTCATTTTCTACTCCCCTTGATGGGACAATTCGACCATCCCATTCTTCACATAATTAACTGGCCAGGCAAATTTGGGCATGACTTGAGACTCATAATATGTGTTTTAAACCCATCACATGACATACTTTTTTTTTTCTTTCTTCAGCTTGGAACTTGAGTGTTATTTAACCTTGCTTAATGGTAGATTGTAGATAATACATTTCCCCTATTTTCTGAGCCACACAAAACTTGCAGAAGCTTCGTTACAGGCTTAATTGGATAATCGGTACAGCTTCTGGGTGAAAGGCATGATGGGTAACAGTTTGCTAATGGGCACTTGCAAGAGGAGCATGAAAAGGAATGGCACACTGGTGAATTAATACTAAAAGTGTTTAAGGATGATCTGGTTTCTGTGTTTAGGATTGTGTAGCTCAAAATGTTCTCCCATAGCAACCTTCTCCCTTAGCCAGTGCATATGTTTCTCCATTGCACAGTCTGAAACACGATTAACTGACCCTGACCACTCTGTCCATCTGGAATTCATTAAGGGAAACAGGAAAGGGAAGAAAACTTGGCTTATAAGCTCATATTTTGAATATATGCAGTTGGAATTGTAAGGCTCCTTTGACTCAGGATGCATTGGCAAGACTACAGATTTTTTCCCACCACATCAGTGCAGGGGGCATTGAACTATCAGCAAAAGCCTGGGCTTATTAGTATTTCCAAAGATCAAACTGGTGCAATCAGTGTCTCCGTTAGTGAGAGTAGGATCTGTCTAAAATAGTGCAAGAGTGAATTATGTGAGATGTATGCTTTCGTCTTACAGATAGATTATCCAGTTTCAAAATGATTCCATCCAACCACTTTCTACACCGCTTGTCCTGGAGAGGGTCGCGCTGGCAGCATACTAAGCAAGGCAGACCAGACCTCCCTTTCCCCAGCGACAGATTCCAGCTCCTCCTGGGGAATTCCCGAGCGTTCTCAGGACAGCCAGGAGATATAATCCCTCCAGCGTGTCCCGGATTATATATACCTCGATGACTCCTCAAAAATGAGTTTGTGCTCCTTTATCTGGGTCTGGGAGCAGGACGTTGCGGCGGCAGAGGTGTGAAACAGCGGGGGTTAGCGTTAGCCGCGAAGCACATAATAATAAGGAAATGTTTACAGCAGAGATGCAGGATGCAGCCTGTTCTCAACAAGTCTCCCCGCTGATGCTGACCATGCCACATCACTTTGGGATGAGTCCCAGAAGAGGTAGTGTGAGGTCACGGCAGTCCAACTCTTTATGCTAGCCCTGTCTCTTCCACTCTCTTTGCTCCAGGTTTCAAGCAGAGGACAAGAAGTGTGGTCGAGCTTCCAGGGGGCATTTCGCCGAGCTGTCCCCATGCTGTAGAGTACATTCCGTGTGAGGACCCCGCGTGTTCACAGTGGCGTGTGGTGTCGGAGGATCTCTGCGCGCCCTACCGAGGGAGGTGTGGCCCGGGACTCCGAAACCAGACCGTGCTCTGCAGTAACACTCAAGGTAGACGAGCCTTCTCTCTGACACATGTGTGAATGGAACCCATTACAGAAGACTTCACATCTATTATTTATAGTGTTTATGCAAAGTCATTTTGCTCTTTAAAAAAAATAAATAAACAAAGCTTATTTTTAAGTGAGAAGGGATACAAATACAAATGCAATTTTTGTAATACAAATTGGATTTAACTTTTTCCAATTCAACTACATTGCACCAGCAGTGAAAATAAGGTATCAAGATCAAAGCAGACAACCTTTTCAGATGTTGAGCATCAAGCCAAGGCTGAAGTGTCTCCTAAATGTTTCACATACAGTAGCTCACATACAGTACATGTATTGTATGGTTTTCTTCTCACACGGTTAACTTATTTGCCTGATACTTATAAATTCTCAAAAGACTACTTCAGGATTGAGAGAAATAATGTTTCTCATTCATTTAATTTACTCGATTGAGTGGATTAAACAAGACATTGGAAAAGGGGTAACGAAATCAGCTGACACAACCGCTATTCCAATAACTGTCACTTTCATGGCATGTATAGCAGTATGTCTACCTGTTTCCTCCTAAATAATTGACCACCAGGAGAGTAAAATTCTGCGTGTGTCTCTGTGTGTTTGTTTGCAGTTCTTTTATCTGTCTTGTTCTTTCGTTTTTGCGGCTCATTTTCTCAATTAAAAAAAAATACAGCACTCAGGGTGTCATCAGTTATGGGCAATGAGAGATAATTTTATAATTTTATCACTAAGAGGGTTGTTGGAGGTTCTTGTCCACTGCCTAGAGCACACCACGTTTAGTTAGCAGTCATTCTAGATCTTGTTCTTACTGCAGAGCTGAGATTGAAATACCCACACTGCTCGGACAGAAGCAGGGCTAATCAGTTCTGTAGATTCCTTTTAGGTTCAAAACTGGAGATTCTGAGGTTTGCTGCATCGTATTTTATTTTTGTATTTTTGTAATGATTACAAAATTACATTAATGAATGTAATGAGATTTTCTCACAGGACAGCTGTTTTTTTGTTTAGTTTTTTCAATATGTATGTTCAGTCCACACCTAAAGGCTTGTTTGAATGGGTTCAGTCATTTATTTTAATGTATGCTTCTCATACACATGCATGGAATATGGCAGTACTGCTGCACTAAAAATTTCCTGTGAGAATGAGAGAATATGTTCACTCCACTTTGTTCTTACAATTTGGTCCCTCAACACAGAAGCTTATCAGGTGGTATTGTCTGCAGGGTATTCAAGATCGATTCATTTAACCGGCATCGTGGAGCGCAGCTCACTGCAACACCGCCGTATTTCAGGCAATGCAATCAGAACATCAGTGCAACTATGCTTCACAATTTCTGGAACCAAGATTGAACTGCCGACAGCACTCCAAACAAGTTTTTAATAGGAAATTGAAAAACAATATTTGGACCGGTAACAAAACAGCGGTTTATTGCGACTCTAAATCCCAAGGTTCTCAGGGACAGTTTTAAGTTGTAAAAGCTGCTACTGTTTTAAATTGAGTGAGTCATGTTGGATATTTTAGCAGGCACCCTCCCATTCACTTGAATGAGGCATCCAAGGTTTTATCTCCTGAGATAGTAAACCGTTTACTAATTTTCGTTTTTTCTCTATCTGTGTTTGTGTGTGTCTGCATGTCTGCATGTGTGTGTGTGTCTGTGCGTGAGTCTGTGTCAAACACATTAAGTTTGTTTGAGCAGTGCCTAAACTGTATGCTTTTCTCTGTCACATGGGTATTCTCCATTTAAATCTACAGGTATGATTTACAACTGATTTTATGAGAGAAAGGATTTTGCTTAAGGGGCAAATGTATTTCTCTCTATTATATTTCCGTGACTAATGTTCATGAACAAATTGAGAAATTGAAATCAGTTCATTCAGATGATGTCCTTCCTGGACATGACTGTAGGACACCTAACATGCACATATTTTCTTTTTAAAATAACTATCATCTAAATTCATTAAAGGTAGATTTGTCTGTAGAAATTGTGTTATGGTATATTTTATAAGAACTAACGCGTATAGACACATCTTGCTGTTCAGCTGTGCTGAGCAAAGTCACTGAAGTGAATCTATCAAAGCCATTAATTAGGTTGTATCTTTAAATCTACAAAAAAGTGAACCTGCTGCAAAAAAGTGAACCTGCTGCAAAAAGGTTTACGGATTTTGGGTTTTTCAGGCCTACAGGGCTGAAAGTCTTAGGCGCATGTAAAAAATATCTGTAAAGCGACGACGGGATTTTGACGGGATTTTGACATTACGTGTGGTCATGTAATAGTCAAGATGTTACAATCCTGCTGTGAACCTGAGCTTATCCCCTGTACTGATATATTCCTCCAGTGAAGAGCTGCTGTAATTACTCAGCATGTGAAAAAGAACTGAACATAATTTTGTGTGTGTATTGCTCTCTGTGAGTCCTGCTCCATCCTTTCAGCAACACTAACAGAAGTGATTTGATTTGCTTGTGGCAAATTGTACGTTGTGTTTCTACTCTATTGTCTATTGTCAACCATACCTGGTGTTTTTTGGGTTAATTTATTTTGAGCTGACAATAATCTGAACCCTTTGTGACTAGAGACTAATTATGTGATGATTGGAGCTGAGGGAGTTATCCGATACAGAATCTAGCTGTAATTATAGCTAATGTCAAAACCCAGACTTCTGGCAGTGACAGATAGATGACCGAATAAGCAGCTGGCGGCGTGTTAGAGGAGAATCAATTTTCACATGTGGAAAATTAGACTAATATGTCTTTTCCTTATTATTATTGTTTTGTCCTACATCTGCTCGCCCCCGATCAGACCTTTACACAGTTTTATGAAAATGCACAGGCAGAGAGAACACTCAGACTTTAAGCAGCAGTAGAATAATTTAATGTATAGAACAGGGATTAGGCACGTAAGAGAGTGATTTGACTGCCTTACAAATATATCGGAGACAACGCAGCATGTCTAAGTCTCTTAGAAACACATTGGGCATCTGCTTATTCATTTCATCACTTACGATTTTATCAAAATGGGCTCTTTCTTAGCTAGAGAGTCATGTTCAAATCTTGGGGAGAACCAAATGTAATATTAAATGTAATACGGGTTCTGAAAAATGACGAAGCCCCTTCAAAAGTCCTCGATCACACCTTTAACAATGCTCCCCGAGGTGTTTTTGCGCCCAACTGGGATGCGCAGATGATAAGGGTGGCCCCAATATTACTCTTTTGTGGAAAACTGAAAAAAATAAAATAAAATCAGCTTAATTTGCATTTTGAGTTTAGTTTTCAGATTCACGAATTTTTTCATTATATGGAATCTCTGTCCTGCTGTCTCTGAGTAATTGAGGTGACAGACTAGCGCACAACATCAGTAAATTATGAGTGTTCTGTGGAGGGTGGATAAGATTGAGTGCCTCGGTATATCTCTGCAAGTGGACAAAACTTTCATAGTACAATGGTAGGCTAATGCCATGATACTCGTATCGTCAATATACGGTGTCATGTAAAAAAAAAAATTATGCAATAAAACAGGCTCCCGATTCAAATCGTTTTTTAACTTATAAATGAACAAAATTGAAGTCCACAAGGAATCACAATCAAGGAAAGTGCAAATAAAAATGGAATCACGTGTTAAGAGCGATTGCAGTTGAAAAAGAGCTCCTCCACCTTAATTCCTTTCAGGTAACCATTTAAAAAATTGTTCATGGCTAGAAATGCTAATGGCATTACGTTTTTCGGCTGTACTAAATGTTGAATTTAAAATAAAATAATTTTCTCCTTTTCTAAAAATGCATAAAATATTTTCAATTTATTATATAATTATTAGTTATTTTCAAAACATTCTACCACTATAATAATACTTGATTATCCTTTAGTTTGATCTTACTACGTATTTTACCCCGTTTTCTCCCCATGCTTTCTTCATCACTGTTTATTTATCGTGAAACCAAATCTAACTTCTCTTTTGCCGCGAATGGGGCGGACACACATTTTGCTTGATTTGATTGCAAAACTAGACAGCAGAGACAGCAGCTGTCAACCAATCATTTTACATTTATGACAGTTAAACTGGAGCCAAAACTGGCAACGCGTCTCGCGAAAGCAGCTTGACAGAAGGTAAGCAAACTACTGTCAACAGTATTAACCCTGGCGCGCATAAATAATTGTTGTTATTGTTAGCAGTAGCATTTTTCTCGCTGGCACCTAAGGTTGTGTGTGCATTGTTTATGTATATTTCTTACGAAGTTGAAGATATTTTTTGCTTATATCTGAGATATGCATATGTGCATATTCCAACCTACATCTTGTACACGTGGATATCATTTATACAATTAACTGAACTACAAAACAAACAAAACAAAACTTAACTCCAGAAAACAACCGTGTAAAATGGAATCTAGAAAAATGCTGTTTACATTGTTGACAATAGCTTGCTACAATGACAGCTGTCATGTTTCAAGTGTGGGATATACATATCAATATCCAAATAACCTTTTTTTCCGATTTGGGCTTTTGGGCTTCCGTATTCACACTCTTACTTTAATTGGGTAATAATTCCACCTTGTTTCTTTTTTTATGGTTTGTTGTTGTTGGAAAAACACAGTTAATTCCTTCCTCAGATTGATACAGAACAATTTGCTCACAGAGCTAGAGGAATATGTGAGATCGGTGGATTCAGATGTTGTCAGAAATGGTGTTCCGGCAATCAGGAGACCGTATGAGTCTTTGTGCACGGGATTGAAGTGCAGAATTTGATTCCGAAGAGTATGTCGATCCTTGTCAAATTGCAGTAGTAAAAGTAGACATTAGTGGATCACCATTACAACATCACAATTTTAGTATATGTGAGATTTTCAAAAAGCTTCCACATCTACGTGAAAAGTAAAAAGCTGACGGAATGTTTTATAGAGCTCAGTTGTGAATCACCTCCTTCTCAACACATCCCCTTCAGAGACTCAGTAAAAGAAGCATGCCTGTGTATTATCGTATTCATCGTATTACAACCAAATGGATTAGGAGATATCTGCTGATGTGTTGGCCACAGCAGAAATCACAAGGTACAAACAGTGAGTGAACATAAAAACGTGATGCTCCAGTGAAGCTGAAACCTACACACATGCCCAGAACCAACTCAAAAGGATCCACGATTCTGACAATTCTCACTCACATTACTTCTGCTATAAGAAAGGATTAGCAAGCTCTTTCTGTGCTCTTTCACTAACCACTAGAAATAAGAAATACAATTTTAGAAAGACATTTGCCAGGGTCTGTTTCAATTGGCAATATCAAAACGGCAGCATACTGTGGCCCTCTTTGATTCTTTGTTGTATTTTTCTGAAAAAAAAGGATACATTTCAGAAGAATTCCTAAGCATAATTTCCATACAGCAAACATTTTCCGTAAACTGGTTTTTATTTGAACATGGTTTTGCAGCACCAGTTGTTAACTTAAAGGACTTCATCAGTCTATATCTTCTCTGCGTGCCGACATTAGGCTTTTGCCATTTTTAAATCTTATCAATCAATCATCAGTCAATTTGTGAGTAGCCTAGGGTCTTCAGCAACAGCGTATGTTCCTGAATTTAAACCATCCGCCTCAAATTTATATTAAGCAAAACATATCTTAACAATTTTTTTTTCCAAAAACAACATATGCACAATATTAAGATGGTCCCATCCATACAATTAAAGTGAATGTAGAGGGAAAATCCCTACCCTACTAGACTTGCTTGTGTGCAGGAGATGTTATTAGTCTTATTAATTGTTAGATTTAGAATTGCAATTTGGATTAGAACTTCCTAAAAAATACCTCATTTTCAGTGTAACATTTTTTTTGTTTTTAAAAAAATCAACTAAGTCAGTTACCAGAGTAAACAAAGCTCATTCACCGATAGCCAGTGTTATACATAAAAAAACACAGTGTTCACGTTGAGAAAAGCATTCGACAGATGTAGGCTGTAAATGCATCACTAATCCTGGGCTGATAGAACACTGAGAGCCTCAGTACAGACAGAAGAGAATTAGTGAAGATGTGGAAAAGTTTTCTCAATTGAGTAAAATTCTTTATTCAAAAACTATTCAAGCTCAGATTTCTAGATATATTAGTATATTTCTAATGCATGAATGCATTTGTACGGATTCTGTTTGCATGAAACTGTTTTCCCATTGTAAATTAGTGACCAGTATAGTCTACTTTTAGTAATACAAAAGATACTTCCCCCCTCTGTTATATGTTATGAGGTCAAGGTCAAAAGTCACATTCATGATAAAGTTAATTTGATCACTTCTAAACCACAGGAGATTAAAATCTGTGCAAAATAAAGTGTATATGCTCAACGGCAAAATAAGAAGTAATGAAACACCTGGACTGGCCTGCAGTGATATTACATGAATTAATCAGTCACCTGGTCTTGCTATACCGAGCGGAAGGCCTTTGGCGCTAAGCATCATTAGAAAACATCAGGCCTGTGTTGACACAGACAGCTTGTCACTGGGGGGAAGGCGTGGAGGTCTTACCACACTACCCAGCTGGCTTATTACCTTACGGCTTTTTTTTACCAGGCAGGAAACAGAAGAATACAGGCCCGCCCGTGCAACGATCAAGCGGACCTCTGGGCTTAGTTTGATTACACAGCTGATGCAGACTCTGATCCTTCGGCTGTGCGTCTGAATGTGAAGCTGACTGAACAGCGCATCGTCTGTTTCCAGGCGACTCCAGTGTCCATTAGTCTCTATTATCAGCACTCTAGATCAATGAAAGTGATGGTAATCTGATACGTGACCTTTCCATTCGCGTGACAGGACTGCCCAAAACAGTCCGAGGTGGGATGATTCAGATGGATTTTCTAAATCATGCCCTGCCTGACATTCCCCTGTGTGATCGGGCTGACTTCCAGCAGGGTAAAGTACCTGATTGACAAGGAGGAAGGTGATATTTCTTTAAAAAACTAAAAACTAAAAAATTGGAATAATGCTTGTTTTGTGTGGCTCTAAATTACAACACTCTCCTTATAATTTCCTAATTGATTTTTTGTCATGGGCTTCCTAACCATTGACCGATATTAAGGTGTATTATTCATATGAATGAATAAATCCTCGACTCTCTCCCTCCTTCCTTCCTCCCATCTCTCCTTTTTTAGCTTTTAGTTTATTTTAGCTCTGCCAGTTCAGCACTGCAGCTTGGTAATCCATCAGCCAATTACATGATCCAGTTTTCCCCTGTTTGTCTCTACTACTACTACTACTTCTACTAATAATACTACTACTACTACTATTAATACTACTACTTCTACTAATACTACTACTACTACTATTAATACTACTACTTCTACTAATAATACTACTACTTCTGCTATTAATACTACTACTACTACTATTAATACTACTACTTCTACTAATACTACTACTACTTCTACTAATAATACTACTACTACTGTTACTATTAATACTACTAATAATACTACTACTACTTTTACTATTAATACTACTACTACTTTTACTAATAATGCTACTTCTACTATTAATACTACTACTTCTACTATTAATACTACTACTACTACTTTTACTATTAATACTACTTCTACTAATAATACTACTACTTTTACTATTAATACTACTTCTACTAATAATAATACTACTACTTCTACTAATAATACTACTACTACTATTAATACTACTACTACTACTACTAATACTACTCCTACTATTTCTACTATTAATACTACTCCTAATAATAACAACAATACCAATAACAACAACAGCGATTATTTTAGTAATAATAATAATCATTATTATAGTCCTTGTTTTATTTATTTAAGTATGAAGTCATTTTTGTATTGTGGAAAACACTGGAACTGTGTGAAACACTAGGGCTCACTCTCCTTCTGGTTCCAGTCTTCCTCTTAGTAACCTGTGCAGCCAAGCCACCAAACCAACCCGAGCGCTGAGTGTTCTCATAAACCTCGCAGTACACGTCCCTTACTGTTTACCAAAACAGACAGACACACAGGGGCGTTGTCACATAAAAATTGTGTCACCAAATGTACTTGGAGAGAACAGGAGTTCAGGGCCCTGACATTTAGCAAGAGTAAATAAATGAACAAAAACCTGGCCTGAATAATGTATCCCAGCAGTGAACGGGAAAATAGTCCCGTCGATTGCCCTTATCTTCCAGAGAAATATGGCAAATCATTCCAGGATGGTGTGAGGGCATGGGTTCTGTGCAGACCTTTTCCGTTGATCATCCCCTAACACCTGGGAGCACCTGAGCGCTTGTGCCTTTGGTGTTGAATGGGGCTTAAGAATTTAGCACCTCGGAAATGCAGCCAGGATTCATCCGGGGGTGGCCAGTATTAAGGACAAGGTAATGAGGAGTACCCTTCCAAGCATGACAGCTGTAATTGCAGCGAGGAGATAATAGAGGGCAAAGACAAAACAGAACACCAAGGGAGCGGATATTTCATGCAACAATGTCTCTATTATAAAAGAACAAGAACAACATAAGGGATACTGGTTCAGAAGCCATTGGATTGTCAAACTTTTGGTTTTCCGAGCAAATCTACCCTTTCTGCAACTTCAATACAAATTTGGATTTTTGTAAATATGACTCTTTATGTGTATGTCCTATGTATTAGTGTAACATTTACAATATATGTGAAGAATCGCATTTTTGTGAAGACATTAAGAACTTTTGGAGATTTTTTACCATGTTTTGGGGGAAAAGCAGAACATCCGTTTTTGTAAGATGATGGGGTGTATTGTAATGCATGTTATTGACAAAATTGTTTGGCAGCCTTATTTTTTGGAATTTTTGGGAATGTAGGAACTGCAAGACATTCGCTTGTACTGTGAAAGCGGACAGACACGCCACAGTTATATATCTCCATTTCAAGATCCAGTACCGTTATGGGCTTAACACGGCTACCTCTACTGAGATCCAGAGCGGCCACTGGGTGTGCATGCCATTGGACCACTATCTAACATGGCACTAAGGGCTGCTTAGTTTCCAACTACAGCAGCGGAGTAAAATTAACTTGGATTTGGAAATAAAATTCTTGGATTTGACTGAGTGTATTTGACTGCAGTATGTCATGCCACCAAATTGATTTGGTGGTGTGAAACTGGTTAAAAAATATTTCATTTAAAAGCAGGAATGCAGTAGACCCTTTCTGCTGCTTAATATCTATGTTTATCATAGATCAAAATGGAGTCTTTTTAGTTCACACAGACAAAATGCAGGTCTTCGGTTAAATTTAAGAATTTAAATCTAGCACAATTTACGTCTCAAAAAACCAATGAAATCTCTCCGAGGGCTACAGTATAATAGGATGAGATTACCTTTTGCCAGACTATTATACACGTCACAAGCATTAACAGTGTTCTTAGTTCTCAAAGAACTAAAGAAAGATGTCTTAAATATCTCAATCAAAGCTGAACATTGCTCAACATTACAGTGTCTATTGAATTTTTTATTTTATTTTTTTTAAATGTAGGCCCGCAATTTTATCTTTGGTTATTCGTTTTCAAGATCCACTTTTGGAAAACCACTGTGAAGATTAATGGTTAAAGATGCTTTCAGGGGGCCCCTGTTAACTTGGCACTGATGTCCCTGCCAGGTGCTACTATTGTTGATAAGCAGAGGCAGGAAGAAGGCTTGCTGTTTTGGCACGCAGCAACTGTTTTCCAGAAATGAATCCCACTTCCTCGAAGATGAGTCAGTCTCAGAAGCAGCTCCTAAGTGTATAGGTGGATCTTCTCCATTTCTCTCAGGGTATTTATTCAGGTCCTATTTAAAAAGCACTTGTAAGTTTTCCCTATGCCAAACCTTAAAGGGAGCAGAAAATGAACGAAAAAATTAATCTCAGGCTTTGGCTACTGTTCAAATGTTAAAAAGTACGTCAATGTGGTAGAGTTTTTATGGGTCATTTGATCACTTCCTGGAAACATGTTTGATAGAATAAGAAAAGATTTGACACTTGAGCCCCACTCACCTAAGATACGTACAGTATATACCCCTACCTCAAGTTGTACTGAAATAAGACAAGGTGGCTGGAAGTCTTCCGTATGTGAATAGAATACACATTTATATTTAAAACTACTTACTCGTGAAGCTGCATCAAACCTCACACTATCCTATTTGTATTTGAATATCCATTCACAGTTCTATAATAATGCTTGGGTAAGAGTTTTCATTTTAGCCTTGCCTCTAAGATTTCATCATGAATATAGACATATTTTATATAGACAGGTCTGCTTTTAATATTTCAAAGTCTGCCTGGCAAATACTGTTTTGGGGATTAAAGAGAAAACGTAACACATTTATAGGGTCTCTCATGACGGCTGCGTGGATCTCTACTTCTCTTTAGATTTAGAATTATAGAAAATAACACCGTGTCATTTATACACTTAGGGCCAGACCAAATCAACGCAACTGCACCTAGTTAGAGGTTGCTAAAAGTTTCTCTGGATTACAAAGAAATAATCCTTGCAGGTTGGTTTTAGCGGACTGACAGGGGTAGTGATTGTACTTACAAGTGCTGTTTAAATTTTTAGAGGCATTTTCTCTAAAATAAGACATCTGGTAACGTCTTATTTTTTCCCTCTGGCTCCAGCAGCATCTGCTTAGTAGGCTTACAGGTTTGCGGGTATGCTAGTCCCGGCGACGGACAGGTAGCATTCGAGCTACAACTGAATTGCCAGAATCAGGCTAGATCAGGCAGGGTTTGATGCCGAATTCCCCAAATTATTGGTGGCTTCACAGAGAAGCTCTGAAATAGACTGTTTGTTTTAATATATCTAACAGAGTAGCTAATACTGCAACGCGAGACGCCATTGTGCACTCTACTTTAGATAGCACACACTATTCAAAGTAGTGGTTGTTTTTTGTTGTATCGTGTATGCATAGGTGTCATGGAGACGCCCGGAGTTTGTTGCAGGAAAGAGGTGAACATATTTTTTTGTCAGTTATTATTCAAGACACCTGGAGCATAATTTCACAAATATCAGTGTACACATATTGATTTACAGTTGATGTAATTTTATTTTGGCTTTTGAGTAAAAATGTATTTTAGAAATAAGTAGGCAATACACTTAACCTCTGTAAATTATTCAATAGATTCTTTAATACGCATACGTTTTTTTGATTATTTCCCTAGACAATCATAATTAAATGGAGATTGATTTAAAGTTTATCAATTTTGCGCCATTTCCTTTTATTAGTTTTAATTACTTTAATTACTTTATTGTATATCTTTGATACTTTCATACTTTTCATGGGGGAAAAACTCAGATCTTGTGGTATACTTATTACGATCAATGCTCCGAAGTCATATAACAGGTTAAAGGTAAGGTGAAAAAAAAGAAAGAATGAAAGTATCATGATAAAATGAAAAGGTTTCATCTAACGGGTGTCGGCGTGTGTTTGTGGAGTGACCAAGCCTGGTTACTGTCCTGCAGGTGAGGCTGTTGCTGCTGACTGGTGCTTAGAGGAGCCCCCAGGACCCACGCTGCCCTGTGAAGTGCCCTGCCCAGGCGACTGTGTAGTCAGCTCCTGGTCACCCTGGTCTGCCTGCTCTCAGTCCTGCTCGAGCAGAAGCTCCCAGGGCAGACAGAGTCGCACCCGCACAGTCCTGGCACTGCCCGGGGAAGGTTATTATCTGTATAATGTCCCATATGTCCCATATCCTCTGTTTACAATTGAAACTTGTATTTAATTTGTATGCCAACTAAAGCAATAGCCTTGCTCAAGGTTAAGAGAAAATACTATACATCTTTTAAATAATTTAAAATTGTACAGTTATATAATAGCATACATCAAAAAATCAATTCCAGATGGAAAATGTATATGTAATCTGCTTTAAATTCTGTCAGAGACTTTTGGATTTACAAACTCTGTATTTGTTGCCTTTATGGCCATCCCCAGGACTGCAGATTTGGATTTCAAAGTTTGACGATTGACTCGAAGCATATATCATCAGTTGTCCGTTTCAGTTTGTAGAAGACACAGTGTAATTTGCGACACAGACTCCTGTTGTAGTTAAAATATTAGCTACGTTTAACTGCAAACAAAGAAGCGAATTTATACCAGTTTAATCCGATGTGTTGTTTGTGGTGTTTGTGTCCAGGTGGGAAGGCGTGTCCCGCTGCTACTGCCCTGGAGGACTGGCGATCGTGCAACAACCACCCATGTTTCGTATTCTACTGGGATGTTTCTGCTTGGGGGTCCTGCACTGAAGAGCCCTCCATGCCTGGGCTTAACACCACTGCCACCTGGAACAGGGAGTCCACCTGTGCTGTTGGATTTCAGACCCGTCAGGTGGCCTGCATCAAGATGAACGTTGGACAGGTGATCCCCAAAAGGTACCCAATCCCAAAAAACGGAGACATTACTCTTTCATACTTTCCGTTCCAATGCTTGGGTAATGCAGTTAGAGCTACATTTTCCAAGGTTAATTTTTTTTCATAATTACTACAATTTTTTTGTTTGTTACTGAAGCCAATATTTGCTACTGTGTCAGTGTACTAACACATTTCACTACAGGTGATCCATTGAACTGTAATTAACTTACGCAAAACAGTGGATAAGCTGTATCGTACAGTAAGTAAGTGATGTAATTAATGTTTACGGTTAAGAGTAAGTCATTTTGGGAGTTGTTGTTTTGAAATATTTGATTTGATATGTTCAATACACAATAAAATTGAGGTCTAGTTAATTAGGTAATTTGCCTGGTAATTCTCACAATCCTTGCACTGATCTGGAGCAATTACAAAATTAAAAAAAGGTAAAATCAAAGGGGGATTGTTGGTGTTAAAATAGGGGAAAAAGTAATACTATTTGAGACTTCACATTCACTATTTAAAAAAAAAGGTTTTTCCGACCTCTGCATTGAAGAAAATTTTATGGCAATAACAAAATCAGGGAAGAGCTACTTTGGTGTTTTAGATGTCCAGATTCCACGCGGCCAGATCAGATTCGGCCCTGTTCACTCCCATGCAAGAAAGACTGCATTGTGACTCCTTTCAGTGACTGGTCTCCCTGTCCCTCAATCTGCCTCCCAGGTAAAGATCACAAAACTGTTTCTTTTGTTATCTCCATTTTTTATCATTATCTTCCCTTTACTTTCGTCATGTCCTGGATAACTTTCTAAGCTAAAAGTCATGATTGCAGGAGTCCTTACGTGTGGCTTGGTGACAGCTGGCAGTATCATTGTTCATCGTGCAGAATGCTAAAGCAAAGTTGGTGTCAAAGCACTTCTACTCTTTTGGATCGTAATCAGGTTAAAATGAAAAATTTTATGAAATTTTGAAATCAGGTTTTAAGCAGACACATCGAAGAATGAGTTTAAAAATGTCTTAGGGCATCAGTTAATATATTTTGTTTAGTGTAGAAAAAATTCAGAACTTGTATGGTATTTTCGCTTTACACGCTTGGGTTTTATGCAGAGATTATCGCACTAATTTTCTCTTTTTGCCTAGTCAAGTAATTTGCCATGTTAAATTATCTTTAATGACGCACAAATAGTAGCTAAATACCACAAAAATGGCCCTTTGAACCTTTTTTAAATGAAGTATCCATCTGTCCCTTTTTTTCACCTCATTTCACCTCTCCATCTTTACCAGTATCTAAGACTACCGTAATTTCCGGACTATAAACCGGTACTCACACGCTTTGAACACTGCGGCTTAAACAATGATGCGGCTAATTTATGGATTTTTACGGGCTAACGAGCTTCATGC
>JAOVYW010074499.1:0-18154 GCA_025775045.1 Hiodon tergisus | reverse complement strand
GTCCCTCTGTAGCTCTGCAGCAAGTCCCTCTGTAGCTCTGCAGTTCTGTTTTCCCTGGAGAGCGATACCGAAAGGCCCAGGTCACCGACCCACCAACTGAGCGTAGTTGGTGAGGTAATGCTCTGTAAAAGATTTATTATCTCAGCATGGAACAGGATTGGGATGCACACCAATCTCACATCAGGACCTCCGCCATTGCCTAAAAACCCCCAGGCTTGCAGAACAATCAACAACAGAATCAAAACATAAAAAGAAGGATTGGTTTACCAATTAACCCCAATGTGCAAGCATGACTCTTTGTTATTAATAAGTTATTTTTATGTTTCAGTAGCATCTAAAATGAGGATGATAATAATGAAAATAATAATAATAACAATAGTCTCTCCTCACTCTTTCCAATATTTTTTGATATCTGGGGAAGAAGTTGTTTATTTGGAACAGATATTGAATTCAGGCTCCAAGATCATTCTCTTTCTTATGAATAAAAAGTAAATATATATATATATAAAATGAGAAAAGTTTGTCATATTAGCTGAAGAAGAGCCCTTGCTCGAAACGTTCTGTTAAAGATTTTTATATCTTATTCCTAATATTTTCTCTTACCAGTTATACACTGGATTAACCACTATAATATACATCTCCTTATGAATTATTTTGTTTCTTCATTTCACTTGGATGCCGGAAATGGCACAAGGTGTTGACGTGAACTGCCTAGCTAACGTAAAAGATGAGGGAAATGACAAAGACTGCCTATCTGGATTCGATGCCCATCTGTGCATCGAATCTCGAGGGCCCTAAGTTTGTGCTTGTGAATAAATAACCATGTTGATTTAGACCGTCAACAGATTAACTTGTAAAATATATTAATTTTGTATAGGCTATTTCCAGATCTCTGAGTAGCCATAGGCCTAGTACTTGAGTGTTAGTCCACCAACCAATGTTTTGTTTTCGGCTTGGAATCAAATTTGTGGAAGGCTAAGACTTCATCAGATCATCTGATTGGTGTAAGCAAGCAAGTTTCAACATTAGATTCAGCAGAGAAATTTGAATAACATAGCTAGAGTCACAGGCAGTGGGTTGATCCACACAGTTCGGAATCTATCCAGCCAACCAAACCAGGACAACCAAATAAGGGAAGTAGAGAAAAAAAAGGACAAATCGTTGAATCATCTTTGTTATATAAGATTCACAAACACACTAAAACTGCTCTGTACATTCCGCCTCCTCTGATGCTGCTCTATGGAGTCACCTCCCAACCCAAGCACCTCAAAGCGTGCAAATGAAATCCTCCTCCAACATGCCTCCATTGTACAGTGCAGCCAAGGCCAATCACAGCACACATTTAGCTTCACACAAAGCATTTGACATAAAATATTTATAATCCACAGTGGGTCAAATATATATTTTAGGAAAATATTTCTAGCAATTCGCTTGCTGCCTCTATACCCCTAAAAAAACTCAAATAAGTTCCTTATTTTAGCAAAGTCGGGTGACTTTTAGCAAAGTCATTAAAATTGAGACAGACTTCTAAAGCTTTTAATTTGATGCACTTTATTAGCACTGTTATGGTGTTACAGTGTTACACCGAGTTCATCCCACTGAGTGCGAACGCTGGAATTTTATTTTTATTTATTTGGTATGGTCAGCAGTGGTCAGGTTAGCTTTTTTTTGTTGATACCTTCCTGAAACGTAAAGTTTCCAAAACGATACAGTGTGTCATATCCATTCTAGAAAACATGTGAATGAGAATGTAATACTTCCTAATATTAATCCTTTATAAAGGTCCCTAGATGACAAATAGCACAACGTTGTAACCCATTGGCATGTTCTATTCCAATGGTGATATGAATGGTTGTGAGTTACTATGAATATTTGTAAGGCTGTTACATATATGTATTGGAAACCAAATTATATATTATGTATGTCTAAAACAGACCCCTTCCCCACCCCAAAAATGAAAATGTTTTTTTGCTTGTGTACAGTAAAATGGGAGTGAGGATCCCAGTAGACTCACCTTATACGGCAGAAGACTGATTTACGGGAATAAAGGAGAAGAACAGCAGTCTGCTGATGCCAGGCTGTGAATTCTGTTTCTAGTGGATATTTCTTTAATCAGGTCCCAGGGAACTATTTATCCTTTGGTAATATTGGATCAGCGCGGCTTCATCGGCTCCAGACAGTCTTAAGATGGATCGAATCATTAGGCCCCTTCCAAAAAACGGAATATTTAAAAATAAAACAACGGTTGGGTGTGTGCCACTCGTGTGGAATATTTCTCTGAGGGGATATAGAATAGAGTATCGCCTACCCACCTCCCCTTTTAAATCCATCCCAGCCAACGGTGACCGGGAGGCGGAGTTCAGCAATTACCGAAAGCAGAATGTCCGGGAATGGACCTGTAACGCAAGTTGCTTTGGATTTTCCCGGTAGGGAAGATCGACAAGGAAAGAAACGATCTGATGGTCACAGTTTTCTAAGGCTTGTTTGCGTAATCATTTGGTTGATGACTGAATGAGCCTGCCTTGACACTGCTGTACCGGACTGTAAAACCACAGCACCTGTCGTCTGGCACTGGGCTTCAGAGGCAACGTGCCTAATGGTCTGTGTAACAGGCATGCCACAGACTTACGTGGATGGAGTGTTTCCTGAGAATTAGGTAATAACTCAGAGCCTGGCTCCACCCCAGTCTGTTTCCGCTTAAACCTCCAGGGGCATGCCTCTAGAGAATACGCACTTGTTCAACGTGGTGTGACTATTCTCATAGAACACTTCCCAAGAGACTGACCTTGCTTTATTTCATCTGTCCACTGAATGCCCTGTGATGTTGATTGGTAAACTGTCTTTGAACTTTAATACATTTAGTTTGAATTCAGCCTGAGAAGAATGGCCCTGAAGTGCTACAGAGTTTATAGGTTTGGATCCCGGACATGCCTCTGACAGACTAACTCGGTACCAATAGTCAAAACAATAGCAAAGCCTGTATCAAACCACCAAGAACAGCAACCACCTACATAAAGCAGGTTACATACTCTGCATAAAAAGGGGTAAAACTACTGAGGAATATCGTAATAAAGCAATATTGAAGGTGTTAAGGATATTGACAGGACACAACGCTTCAGGGCAAGCTGAAGGCACGGGTACAGTTTGAAGGGGTGGGGAGATGAGCCGCGAGAGTCAGACGAAAGGACCAGTTCTGAATAAACTGTAGGGTTGAGATGGTGCTTGTAGGAAGGCCAGTCAGCAAGGAGTTTCAGTAGGAGGTGGGTGAGAACCAGGGCCTGCATGGACAGTCAGTGGTAAGAAACGTCAGAATATTTTTGGTGTTCCAACAGAAAGAACCAACAGGTACAGGACACGGGGGGAAAAGAAGCTGGACAATTCAATGGAGTTGAATTTTCAAAGGTCCATTTTCACCCACGATTGCTGGCTTTCAGGGACGAGCTCAGGGTCGCGTTCTCCAAAGATATGGAGATTGCTGGTTTATTTATGTATCTGTGTATTGACATGATTCTTCCCCCCTACTACGCATGCGACTCCCCGAATGCAAAATGCATTTGTTTAAAAGAAGTAGTAGAAGTAGTAATTTGTCAGTAGTTTTCGTATCAAAAGTGTTATATTATCAAATAATTATTAATGTTAATTAAATGTGTCATAAACATTTACATAGTTTCATACAAAACAATTTACAGACAAACTAAATCGTACAAAATAGATTAAATAATCTGAGTTGTAAAGTCTGAGATGTGGTTAGCTGTCCAGAATTTCTTAAAGTTTCTTGTAGTTCATTCCACCCTTTAGAAGCAAAGGGCAGTCAATCTCAAGATGTATGGCCCAAATAGGGGAGGATTCTGAGTGAAGTGGACTCAAGGATAAGAAGGAGGTAGAGTCATTTTTTTCCCAGCTGATGAGGGGTTAAATACTGCCTAAATTATTTTTCCATTACTCAGAGATACGTATTTAAAATAAGCAAGGCAGAAATAACATTTTTCGGTCCCACACTTTCTTCTTCAATTTATGCAATCATTTTTTCTTTCTTTCTTGAGAGCCCTGGAAAACGCAAGTGTGTGATTTTTTAGTGGTTTAATCTTTCTGGCGGTTATAGGAGGTGGCGGGGGGAGGGGAGCGAATGATGGAGATTTTGTTTTTAGTTATAGGTGTGCAGACAGGGGCACCATTTCCTGAGCATTGCCACATTGGTCAAAGCACTCTCGGGTCCAGTTGTGACCTGTAGTCACATTCTTCAGTGCGTTCTGGTCGAGATGGAGGGCCGAAGTCCTGCTTTCAGTAGCTTCCCGCCAGCCTTGAAAACAGCGTGGTCTGAATATCCTCATAGGACACTTCTCAGAAAACTGACCTTGTTCTATGGCATCTGTGCACCCAATGCCCTGTGGTGTTGATTATTATGCTGACTTCAAACTTTAGCCATTTTTAATGAGTTCAGTCTCCCACAGAAAGGCCCTTATGCTCTGCGATTTATAGTGCTTCTCTGCCTTCAGGATGCTGTCATACGGGCCAGCATACGAGGGCATAACCAGCTTTATAACTGCTATCAATATGGACCATTAAGGGTCATCCAAAGTGGTACCATTGCTGAAGGAGTCGGTTGCCATGCAACAGTGTCTGGATCGATGTCTTCCCCAATGGGCCTGTGGATGGATCTCTGAGCGGCCTGACTTTCTATCATGGCCAATTTCTGCTGTGGAAAGCACCCAGATGGAGGGAGGGGCAGAGTGTCATGAGTGAGGTAGACACACACACACATACATAGATACATAGAGGCAAACTAAGGACTGAGACTTCTCCCCTGTGTGTCACTTTATAATTATGCATAATGGGGAAGAGAGGGTGAGAGGGTAGAGACAGCATGCTGTCAAGGCAACCAATTAGAGGCTGAACAAGAGTAAAGTTATTGCAAAAGGGAGTTAGACTCTTGCTGCTGTTGCTTGAGGCCAAGCCAATCCGGATTCTGTCCCTCGCTGTTTTCCTCTCATCAGGGAGGAGTGGCGGTCATCGCCAAGCTCACTGCCGCTGTGTGTCATGAGGGCTGGGGAGATTGATTCCTGACTGGAGTCACAGATGTCGAAGCGACATGTCTTTTTACGGCCCGAGTGCAGGTTATAACAGTTCAAATCCCAACGCTTTAATCGGATGGAAAATTAAGCTCTTTTCGCCTGTTGCCAGACTTGGATTGTGCTCTGGGCACAAAAATTCTGCTTAGCGCGTATGTGTTTTCTAAGGTGAGAATAATCAAGAGCTAATTGGCGAAGGATTTTTAAAAAGGCAACATATCAGCTATCATTGCGCGCAGCTAAACTGTAACGAAAAATATTTTTTTTAAACATCAGATGAGAAGTATTATGACAAAATGGGGGCATGGGGCAGGTTTTGCATGGTGAAAGAAGTGTCAGAATCTTCAGTCATGATCTTTGGGGCACTGAGTTTGTGTTCAGGGGGCTGTTCGTTTGTATCTCATAACATTAGACCGCGAGAGCTGGGCATGGTCTTGCCCCTGCTGGGAGCCAGCCTACTTAAACAGTGTGTTGTGTCCCAGCATGCTCCTGGGTCTCACAGTGGGAAGACATGAACCGAACCCCAATCGTGAGCCAGACGGCCGAGGACCGCCCAAGCCAGTGACAGAGCTGGTTTTCGGTTCGGCTGGGATTCTTTTGCTGTTGTTTTTTTTTTAAGGAGAACTTGAGAGAGGAATCCTTGAATACGTCTTTGGTTTATTTCATTGTGTATTAGAGCTATATTTCCTAATAATTGGGGTCCCCCGAGGCCATCATCCCTGAATCCTCGCGATCACCCCCCACGCTGGGCACATACAGCAGGCCACCATTATGTTGCATTACGTTCTTGGCAGATTCTTAGCTCAGATTAGACAAACGTTCCATGTTTCACTCATTAAACCAGCTGAAAATGTTTGGGACCAGTTCTGGTTACATCACCTAATGCCTTTATTAGACCTGCTGAGAGCAACGTAAAGCAAAGGACATCCTGTTGAATGAAATGGTGAAATGAGGAGTGAAGACATTTCATCTCATTTGCTCTATTAACTATTTGAATCCAGGACTTCTAATGGTGCTATGATCAAACAGACTCATTATCCACTGGAAATGTTGCTGATCTGTTGTTTAGGTGCCCTGGGTACACCTAAAGGTGAGCGTTGGAACTGACTAGCTCTGACAGACTAGCATTAGGGGTACCCCAAGAGTGGTCACGGTGGTTAGAGGTTCAAAGCTCCCCTGCCATCCGCAGGGTAATGCCTGCCAGCATTTCAATCCAATTCTGCTGTCATTACTGAGGTCATTCGTGTGGGATGAATATCCCAGATGGAGGAAGAAGCTGTCGGTTCTGCTACAAACATACAGTAAGACGCTAGGCCCCTACATCCGTGCTGGTAGGACGACATGCCCGTCCTGCTGCGGACCACTTCTGTGGAGTTACAAGGGCGTGACGTTAGTATGTTTCTATGGGTGCACATCTCGGGACTCTCTTTGAGCTGGAGGCCCAGCCCATGTGGGGTAGTACATCTCAGTGAATTATGGATATTTCAGCCTTTGAAGGCAGCTGGGAAGGCCTGGAAGCTTCAGTCAGCCCTCATCCCTCCCTCCCTCCCTCCCCGCCACCACTAGCTTGGAGCTGTACCAGAGAGTGGAGAGGGAAAACCAGGCTGGTCTTCAAAGCTTCCGGCCTCCACCAGGATAAGAGGATGCGCACTAATCAACAAGAGATCAGTTTCAACGCCAGCACTGAAGGCTGACCTTATTTTTCCTTCTGTTCAGCCATCTTACCTTATCAAATGTATGCTTCTAAACATTAACGTTAAACTTGAGTTGGAACTGGTGGGGTGCTCTGATATCAAATATTCAAGTCAATATTGATATCTGTCAACACATTTTTAAGAAAATGTTGATTGCTTTGATACCAAAACAATTCTAGTGTTGTGTCTTTGCTTTATTTTTGCTTTATTTTTAATTTATAATAGAGTATGACATTTTCGATAATTCAATATTATATTAAAAATGTAAGTCAATTTTGTCAATGCATGCCTTTGAATATCTGTGCTCATAATGATTTTAAAGACTTGGGGTATAAATGTTTTGGGACGAAGTGAAAACCTTGCTGCATTGGAAACCTTTGTGAATGCAGGGCTAAATGTCTGCTTAATAAAACCATAGACTGAGCATGAAATGGAACTAATGGGAAAACAACTCACTCAGCGAGTAGCATGAGAGTGACTCGTGTAGCCATCGGAGCATTTCATTAAACACAGTTCAGACGGGAGAGCTTCGAAATTACACATCAAAGGGAGTCATTACGTGCATTACTTTTGGTGGAAATTAATCTGGAAACCTTTGAAATAATGGGAATGTCTCAAATTCAAAGAAAAAAAATACAATCACGGAAGCTTACGTTGCAGCCCCCGTCCGCTTCGAAATTCCACAAAAAAAAGCAGTCCGTACTTGATTCCAATTTTCATGCGTGTGACAGGAGTCAGAAGGTCAGCCTGTCTGAGGCTAATGAACTTACACTAAAATGCCAAGGTGTTCCTTTTTTCAGTTCTTTTTTTCCCCCATGTTAAGAATAGGCTGATTGCGAGGGAAGTTCTTCATTAGCACTCCAGAGAGTGTGAGAGAGGTTTGTTGTGTTTCAAAGGTTAACTGATAAGGGAGTAGGCCCCAGAGCCGACCTCCTTCATGGTTTGCTGACTTGACCTTTTGAATAAATGTCTGTGTTTTTTAAAATGGCACTGAAACGGGGAATGATTTGGACGCTGTAACCACCAAGCCTCCCTGAACAATGACCGGTTTGCTCAAAAAATCTAATGTTAAACAAACAACAAAACAACAACGACGTTATAGCGACAGAGGCATGGAAATGTTCGGACCCGCCTGATTGCCTGTTATTTCCACTGAACCCTGCAAAGTGAAGGTCCGTGGTATTGGATGGGATAGCAGGATGTAGCCACGGGCCGAGAGAAAAACGCTCCCAACTGAGAGGGATCCACCACCTGTGTTTCAGCAGAACTGGCACCTCCGTGTCCTTTGTGAAGCACAACTTTGGTGCACGCTTATCACCAGGTTCACGTCCACTGCTTCCAAATCTTTCCTACTGACAGGTGCTTGAATGGCTCAACAGTGAGACTCCCAAAAACAGATGACTTTGACCAGCCGAGTAAACCTGACAGGTGGTTTTCGAATCAGTCTGCACTCTCCCAGTGCCACCTTTGTTTCAAAGTGACCTTTACTTTTTTTTTTTTTAAAGCCCTGCCAGAAAAACTGAACTGAACCTAGTTTGTGTTTCCAGTTAATCTGTGTGGCATTATTGACCCAGCATTCTCCGTAGCATGACTGGTAGATATTTGTTTGAAGGAAAGATAAATACATTTTTTTTTTTTTTTGATTTGAAAGCCCTGTGAGAACCACATCACTGTTTCCTGATGTCGAATTTGTATCCGGAGCATCATTCAGAGTGTAGGTAAGTGTTTTGCTGAAGGTCTCCCTCCTCAAATTCTCTTTTTATTGATTTGCTGGAAAGCATTCTCTAAAATATTTTTTTGACGTGTACCTGCACAAACACTAATCAAACCCCAGTATCATTTTTGCAATCCTGATCGAACCATACATCCTTCGTTGTTCATAATACATACTTTTTCTCCAGGACAATACATTTTCAGAGAACTAGCCAGAATCATTTACCAGTTTGGTAATAATTATATGTTGGCTTCAACAAAAGAAAACTGCAGCATTATTTCTGGATCTGGACCAAACTAAAGGTTTATCTGGGCTTTACACCATCATACAACACCTATGTGCAACCATCACTCAAGCTCTAGTCCAAATTTCTGAAGCCACAAAGCCATTGGGGTCTTATCATCGGGTGACTGATGTTTTACAATCCTACAGTTCTTTATCCAGGAAGAAAGGGGGAGAGAGTGTGTGCGTGTTTGTGAGAGATAGACTGTGTGTCCACTTGGTTCCTCACAAGACTGAGGGTTCTTACTTAAAAGCTTTAACCACACAAAGTCCATGATGACTGTAGCTGCTGAGTGTGTAGGAACTGCATCTGTTTCAGCCCCAGATCCCTGTGATCACTTCCCTGTGAGCAGGACACTCATTCTATCCCTTTTCTCTCCTTATAGATATAAACATGAGGAACTGTGTAGAAGTCTTGTCAAGAAGGAATGTAAAGACATTCAGTAAAATTAAGATGCTTTCAAAAATATTGAAATACAAAGTTTATTAATATAAAAATACTATAAAGGGCATTTAAAGTAAACATTTTTTTTAAATCAATATTTGTTAAAAAGGAATGTTTGGAGATGGCTTTTTTCTACTGAAGCACTAATGCAGAAAGTCAAAAAAGTAAACATTAAAGGCTACATTTATAAAATAAGGCCAGAGTGCCTAAGACTTTTTCACAGTACTGTGTAAGCTATCTGTGTGCGGGGAGAATCAGTTTGAATACATATATAACTGAATACAAACTGCAGCCTAGATTTACAACAATGATCTTAAGGTCTAAATTATAATAACGATGCACTTCCCAGTAAAAGAGTTTCTGTCACTGAAAGCATGAGACTTAGTGCTGAGCCTAGTACAGTGGCATGAGACTGAAAGCCCTTAGACGTCTGCAGCTGAATCCTTTCATCAGTGCAAATGAACCAGAACAGGTGAGATACAGCTCCAGTTCTTTCTCCTTGTTAAAATATGAGCTGCTTTGCTCTGAATATTGTGTAAGCTATTCAAAGCAAATGTCATTCCTGCAAGTGAGACATTACAGAACTAAATATGGGAAAATGTAAAAGTGTGATCAAGAGATCATACTTTTTACAGATGCGAAAAATATTAATTTAGGTACAGTGCTAAAATGTTTCTCAAAGTTGAGAAATCAGCCAAAACTAACACGAGCATGGTTTTTCACACAGAGGGCATGGAGGAGGGCCCTTAGTTATGATCAAATTATAATTTTATAATGATCGTGTTTATTCTTTTATTGGGAGGCTACTTGAATAACTTCAGTTTTTCTCTAGGCTTAGCTATACACGTTTGTACCGGCATCAATTTTTTCTGGTGCAAAATGGCTAGAATTTGGATAAAGACTCCCAAGTATTGTTACAATGTCCTCATTTCCTGTCAAAAGATATGACTGTAAATGGTGTTGCAATTAAGAGGAAATGGTGTTGTGTTTGGCAGCTGTGGGTTTGTAGGCGTTAGCTGTTTCTTGCATGTAATGGCCTATCCCAGGTGAAGTCATCCAATGTAGCATACAAGGAAAAACCCCAATGACAATGATGGGATCACCAAAAATGCAAAACACTTTACGCTAACACCCACAAAGATTTCTCATGTCACCGGTCGGCCACAGCTTGTCGTCCTTGCTGAGGGGTGGAATGTGAAATGACAGGAGGCCGCGCATTCAGTGTGCTCAAGAGTCATGCCCTGACTCTGACCGCTCACAGGTGGTTAAATACTGAGCTGGGCCCGTTGCTAGGTCTGAGGCTTGATGTGAGGGGGGGTGTAGTATCATGCATTACAAATTGGTGCCATCCTACCAAGGAGGACGTGGTATTTCCTTAAAGGTCAACGCAAAATGAGGGAAAAAGAGCAGCTCCCATTGGCACCCACTGAACAGGAGATTGTGTAAGGGCACCACATTTATAAATGCATAAGTCAATGTAATGGTTAGAAAAGATTACCATTTTAAACAACTGCAAACCTTGGACCGCCACCAGGACGGAGATAATTGCCAATTACACGCTCAGTGTCCCACAAGCCTTTGGGGCGAAGAAGTGCGCTTGTGTCGTCCAAGAGATGGCCAGTGGGACCAGAGCAATGGAACGCAATTGTCTGAAAACTGACCTCTGAAGCGCTCATGGTGACCTTGGGTTTTCTCAAGTCAACTCGAGAGCTGCAGTCATCTCTGTGGCTTCATCGCTTCTGCGAATGTTTCGTTTACATTAAAGCGTTACCCCCACCACCCCAGTTGGGGGGGTCACAGGTAAACACAGAGGACTCCTGAGCCAGTAGACACACGCACATGCTCACAAATGTAGAAGCACAGGCGTACTAAAATACAAATACTATGACATCTTTCACAGACACATAAGAGCGTGTCATTCTAACACTCATGCACACGTGCTTACACCTGCACACAGATGCATACATATAGCTGTGATCCAGTTACATTGTGCAAAACTACAGCACAGCAAGTTAAACCGAGTCTCTTGTACACCAAACATGATTGCAAAGGTGTTGCAAACTGCCTGTCGCATTGGTATTACATGGTCCAGGCCAGGAATCTCTGAGCAGAGAAAGTACACTTCAAAAGTTTAAAAAGCACTCATGGAACCATTGAGACCTCAAGTTACATTACAATTTTTGACTGTGTGTCCAGTTATTTACATTTCACAACGAGCTGAGTGCAGGGGAAATAGTTTCTCATGGGCCAGCTCTCTCTCGCTTACCGTCACCTCCCTCATGTGGAATTTAGTGCTTAAGACGACACTACTGGATTCTTTATCCGACTGCACTGCATGAAGGATGGGGTAGGCTAGGCTGTGGCACAGGCCAGTCTCTCCTTGTTGATGAGAGCTGCGGACAGACACACTGTAGCTTTTGATTGGTGATTATTCTTTAGAGCCTCCACTGGCGCACAGTGACCTTGTGCCTGTATCTGTGAGAAAACCAGTCCCTGATTAAAATGGCACACAGATGTAACTGCTACCTTACAGAAAAAGTGGTCCAACAGAGCTGTTCTTGTACGGAATAATTTTTATGTTTGTAGGCTATTCAGATAATGAATGGATATCATATGGAGAATGTGTGAGTTTGGCTGAAACCAACAAAGACACTGTTCCTAGTTCTAGCCCTACACCTGTCTGGCCGCACGTACTGCACATGCCCTTTGAAGCTGTTGAGGCCTTTAAAGAGTAACGTTCATGAGTGCCTGGTTTTGTCGGCCTGTTGATATAAAGAGATGAATAGCAGCAATTCTCTTGATTATGAACTCTTATCTCTGAGGGAAAAAAAGTGAGCAAAGCATTCTGGGAATTTTAATTACAGGCAAAGAAAAGTTGCTTTACATAAGTAGTCCCAGAGGTAATTTCTTTCACTCTTGCCTCCATGCTCCTCATTAGCAATATGGACAGCATCCATTCCCAACCAGCACTGTCCCCAGCCAATGTTCAGACAAATCACCGAGGGGTTATTAACCAGAATTTCAGATGAGGCCACTGGTTCGGGTTCATTAGGCCTATTTCCCTCAGCAGTTCTGCTACTTCCATCCCCCGTCGCTCCACGGCCCTTCAAATCCTCTCGCTCTCTCTGTCTCTCTCTGTCTCTCTCTGTCTCTCTGTCTCTCTGTCTCTCTGTCTCTCTCTCTCTCTCTCTCTCTCTCTGTCTCTGTCTCTCTCTCTCTCTCTCTCTCTCTCTACCGAAAAATCAAAGCGTCTGGTCCCTGTCGAAACAGAATGTGAGATAAAAGCGAGCCAGGATGGCAATGTGAAGAAAGGTACCGAGGCCAGAGGAACACTGGGAATGGATTCTATCCCCCCTCTTGAGAGAGGGAAAGGCACATGTGGGAGGCAACGCAGTAGGGGAAAGCCTGTTCTCCGAGCACACGCAGCGGTACCCAGGCAAACTTATTTGGTTATATAAAGAAGGTAAAGAAGACGTTCCCTAGGCGATCTCTTTCTCTTTCTTTCCCCACTTCTATTTATCTGCAATGAAACAACAACAAAAAAGACTCATCACGTGGTGACTTTGTCTGAGTAACCCCGGTGGACCGAACAGTTGGACAGCCCCAGAATACTCAGCGAAGCGTGAGGGCTGAACCCCGAGGAGCGCCAGCTTCAAGAAAAGAAGCTACAGGGTGTAAAATCTCTGCCTTGAATTAAAGAAAGGCCAAAATTAGGAAGAAAGCGGATGAGCCAGAACAGATGCTCCAGCCCAGCAGTCTGCCAGTCAATTACTGGCTTGTGGAAACATGGCAGAGAACACATTGGATGATATCTCAATCTGAAACATATATATATATATATAGTTCATCTAATCATTAAAATTACTTAGGGTTCTCAGATTTACTGTGTCAACCTTTAGGACTAGTTGTCAGTTGAATATTGTACAAATGCAAATAACCGAAAATAATTATGGAATAATAATGGAATAATTTCTACTGGTTTTCTTTCCAGTATGTACCAATCTGAGATAAAAGAATATTCATACTGTTCAATGGGCAATTTAATTAAATGACATCCATCCATCTACAAAAGAAACAGATAGCATGGATTTTTTTTGCTATAGAGTTCAGCGGATCAACAACGGTGAAATATAGTAGCACACAATACCAAATTTAAGCTTCAATACTAGCTAGCAAACCTAGCTAAAGTCAACTCAGCTAGCTAGCTAACATTTCCTGATAATTATGGGATGTTAAAATATAATTTCATTTAACTGCTATTAATTTGACA
Organism: Hiodon tergisus; assembly: GCA_025775045.1. Lineage (NCBI taxonomy): Eukaryota > Metazoa > Chordata > Actinopteri > Hiodontiformes > Hiodontidae > Hiodon > Hiodon tergisus. The sequence goes on along the minus strand of JAOVYW010074499.1, from coordinate 4,680 downwards.
GAGACCGAGAGAACTCCAAAAATATCTGTCTGAGCGTGTTTAAGGAGGCCGGTGCCAAGTTATTTTCTTGCATGTCGCTTCACGGTCATCCCAAAAAACTAGGCAACTCTATTCCTTTGGCTTTCACTTCTCCCCATTTACAGTTAAATTTTTTACCATATTGTGCTTATTTAATTGGCGTTAAACCTTGCTAAAACACTCTTCACATCGGCTGAAATTAAAAGAATTGGCTAACTCATAAACAGATCAAAATTTCACCACCAAGGTGTCATTTCTCAGTTAAAACTTTTAGTTGTGCAGTCGCCAGCATGATTGTGGTAAGCTATCCAATCAGAGAGTGGATGGCTCACATGGGTGGCACATGGGTTGAGGGATTGCAGTGCATGAGGCATACAATAAAGTTTTGTGACAGGATAATGATCCCTCTGTTCCAATACACCTGTCAAAAAAGCCCCAAAAACCCTAATCCGGTACTGTCAAAAATGTGAAGTGTCTCTTTGGAAAAGTTCACACTTGAGGTTATACCCTGGTGTCGGGAAATATTATTGATGTGAATGTGATATGTCAAATTGTTTGGGGCTCTTCAAAAAAGATTCAGGGCTAATGACACCACTGTCCTCTGCCCTGTTCTCTAACCAAAGCAGGCAAACACCAGTCTTCTCATTCACCTAGCACTGACAATATCAAATAAGAGGTTGAGCACCAGGGTCACAGTGACCCTTATTCTCCAATGATGTTTCAGTCTTCATGCCCAGACAGGTTGAGGAGAGGCATAGGAGATACTCACTGATTTGCCTGGACTGTCTACCTACAACAGGGACTAACAAACTCAACAAACATTGTATTGAAGACATTAGAAGATAAGTGCTCAAATGGTGAAGAGACAGATAAAGTATGTGGTCAAATTCAACAAGATAAGATTGTTGCTGCTTTTTCCAGGAGTGTTTTATGTCCAGGGTTTGTCTGGTGAATCTTGTCTCCCCACGATAGTATTTTTCAGCTGAAAAAGGGTAAAACTTTTTTTTTCTTTTAACTGAATGAGTCTGACAGTCCCACAGAGCCAATGTGAGGGCGAGCTCATCAGAGGTGTGACCTTTTTCCTTTTCACTCCCACCAAGGATGCAGTTGCAATGGGCTCGAAGCCTTCCACAGCTCCCTATGTCATTATCTGCAGGTTCTCCCTAGCAATCTGCCATTTACACAGACACGCGCACACCCACTGTGACCTTTCTCATTGACTTTCCCAAAATGGTGGCTTACAACACCCTGAGTCACCTTGGGCATTTGTGCTACATCGGACTGGTGCCGTTGAATCATTACTGATACATTTTCTGAAACAAATTTGTTGGGTGGCTGATTCTTGCCCTCCTGAGGTGAATTATAGCTGAGAACAACAAAGGCAGGGGTTTAGATCAACCAAATGGACATGCACTCCACTCGCCTGTCATATCAAATATCACCAGAGCATTTTACCTAGTAGATGGCTCTCAAGCCAATTACTGGGAAATACAGTTTGTCACAGAATGTCCTCCTCAAGCTCTCGCTCTCTCGCTGTCTGTCTGTCTCTCTCTCTCTCTCTCTCTCTCTCTCTCTCTCTCTCTCTATATATATATATATATATATATATATATATATATATATATATGAGAAGTGTAATGTTGATTCCTTTGTCTTGCCTTGTCTGTTGGCCATTGTAGCTGGGGACATCGAGATAAGTCCAGCCATTGGTGACAGAGCGGTGTGGGTTTCGACAAGCAGCAGTTGATGAACCATGTCCAGTGAGTGCAGAGACTCTCTCTTTACTTGCAGATGAAAATAGCACAGTCTCTGGAAAACGCAGAGAAATAAAACCTACCATTTAACCTTTTGTATGCAATGGGGTGGTGAAGAATTTGTTGTCATGGCTCCCATTTCCCTGTTCTTACCAAAGCAGGCATGTCACAGCTGAAGGGCTGCTTACATCTATGCAACAGATGGGAAATTAATTCCCTTAATTTCCTACGAAAAGGAAAAGGAGATTATTTGTGGCCAAATAAGGCACTTTCAAATGGATGACCCACCCATATAGCACAACGTTAGTAACGGTGTTTTGTGTTGTAATTTTATTTTCGAATACAGAGGGTGAATACTGATTAAGATGCTTTGCCTGGAGAAATGCTTTAATAAAGGTCTTTTACATCTTTGAGTTACGTGCTTTCCACCAAACCATTTTGCATGAATCCAAACTATTGGTCCTTTTTCATCAAGGGTAATATGCATGCACACGAAAACCACAGCCAGAGACTGAAATCTTTAGGAGACTAAGAGTAAAATCTCACTTTTTTGGACTTGTTTGGAAGACCAATTGGGCACATGCGTTGAATTGTCAGGATATGTACACCTAGGGTGGGAAGCATCCCAGAGTTTTTACATTTCAAGGTTAGACATGGTAGACTGCTCTCTTGTTTGGATTGATCAATTATGTATGTCTTTTACATTATTTATATCTATGTGATTGATTATTTTTTTCTTCTTTCGCTTAATTTTTTATGAGCTGCCTTAGAAAAGGCCATGCAACTTTTTGTTGGGGTTCATGCCACCAAGTTGCTGACAAATGCTGTTTCGTTTTATTGAACAGAATCACCAATCCTCCCTAAGATGTCCAGGTAGTTTTTTGGCTGTCAGGGGAAATAAGAGTGCAGGTTGTGACAAAGACGAGTTTGGAAAGATGGCACAGGTAAATGCCCCTAGGCATGTCCGTTTCCTATCCTGTCGCTATGAGAAACAGCAGATCACCCCGCCCCCATCCCTGGGGTGATTGTATGCCATTTGAGGGTCACGTCACTCTGCGTATCGTCCTTGTTACAATCTTGTTGCTTAAAAACTGCAAATGCATTTGGGTCAATCGCTACTCATGTTTTTTTTTTATTATTAATCAATCAGTCTCATTTATACATTAATTTACCCATAAATTCGGAATTACAGTTACTAATAAACGCTAATTGTTAAAGAAGTTGTTCAGAAAAACTAAGTTTAATACAAAGTGGATTGCCTTTTCAAATGAACTTTAGTCATTACCATTTCATAAAATATCGCAGAGAACTGTCCTAACACAAGCCGAGACCTGGGTTTGCTTGACTTACAGTATACTGTGTATACTAGTCTATTATTTTGAAAAAGTGGGAAACCTAATGGAAGGTACAACGTAACAAGTTATAAAAGACTAAACTAAACAAAGCAGAGTTAATGGAGAGCGTAGCTTCCCAAAATCAACTCACAAACAACGTGTGCTTATTTCGCCCAGAAAAACCTTCCGATACATTCCATTTTGGACACATTTTTAAAATGTATGTATGCTCAGATTTACACAGCCTTACGTGGAAGCATTCTGAGGCAATTGAATGCTGCTCTTTCTGTGCAGGGGACAGTCTGGGCAATCAACCCGCATGCTATTTCTTCTGTACTGTTGAGCATTGCATTTTGACTGTTCGAATGCTTGACCTGGAAATTCTGTGGTATATCTAACTTTATAAACATTTCAAAGTTTATTATTTTAATTTATATTTGGGATACGCAGTCCTCAGAACCAAAGGATTTTTCCCAAAGAATATTTAATAATTATATTATAGAAATGTATAATATATACAGTATATGTATATAGATATATGTTTATAAAGTAAAATGTATTCCACGGTACACACTATTTAACTTTCCCAGAAATCATGGAATGCACTATCCAAATTTTAATGGGCAACAGCTAGCATATCTCACTGTCTTCAGCTAAAGAGGAATTTGCTCCTTCCCAGTAGCATTATTAAGGAATCGGAGTGCTTGAAAAGCTCTTGTGCGTCTGTGTTTACTATGGTAGAACTCCCTTGTGATAGCACATGTACCAAGTGTCGCAGGAATACTGGCACAACGATGCGAAGCAAAATGACAACAAATATGGGGAAATGTTAGTTTGGCAATAAAACATGTAATCAAGATATCTGATTGACCTCTAGGATTTACATTGGAAGGATGGTGGACAATAATACGAAATCTTTTAAACACAGATTATTTTAGACTGCTTTCAGAAGCAGTTTTGGTGGAAAACAGATTTATTATTGCCTACCCCCTGAAACTGTGGAATTATAACAGGAAAGATGGCTCCAGTCCCAACCAGAGATTTATTGAGGTCAGCCATCCATCCTGATACCAACACTGTTCATTTACTAGATGGACCAAACCACGCAAGACCTCAGCATCAGAGGAATGAATATTGCACTTCTGTGGATGAGAAGAGAAAAAATGTCTGGATGCCAGAAGACAATGTGTTCCCTCCCACGCGCCGGTCTTCCTCACAACTCCATCACAGTGATTTAGAGGGAGACTTACAGCCAATTAGGGGCCACAGATTAAGAATGTAAACACACATGAAGAGCAAGTGCCCTTTTGGCCCTCGACACCCCGTGCAGTAAATTAAGCGTAAGTACCACTCTGCAACCTTTCATCCCAAAGGTTAACTGGAGGCTTTTATTGCTGCCTCTGTATCGATGCTATCAAAGCTAACCAAACCACGCAGTACCTCATTGCTCTGTGGCATTTCACATGGAACCATCAACCTTTTACCACTCTGCTTTCCGGTTCTCCCAGAACAGCTATGGCACTGGTTTCCTCTCCAACTTAGACCCCAATTGCCTGACTGTTTGAATAGGAAGT